>JAXQQM020089626.1:0-35495 GCA_034641835.2 Pinus albicaulis
ATGGAATAGCAAAGCAAATAAAGGATTGAACAACAATTCTGAAATAGAACAGCAAGTCTAAAATGGAACAGCAATTGAATAACTAAGTCCCGCAGGTTGTAACCAAACTTAATCTATTAACTCAAATGCATTCTTTGCAATCAAATAACATTCTTTCACTCTAAAAGCAATTCACACAAATCACACTAATGGAACAGCAATAACTATTAATGAATTATGGAACAGTACTGATAAATCAGAAACGCGCACAACACGAACGTTTAGTATAACAGCTCTGTAACAAAACAGTAAGAACATGCAATTAACTCTTGAAAGGATTAATAACTTGATGCGGAGTCAACACACGATTCTATCTGTAAAAAACCTCAATGATTCAATCTTTAACAAAGCATGTAATATGAACTTATAAAGCATATCAAATTACCAAATAACAATGATAAACAAACCACACAAAAGTCAAGTCGTAATGGTACAGAAGCAAGTGTCCTTCGGGGCCGGGCCCTTAGCCTCCAAGGATACACCGCTTTAAGTTAATCCAGACGCAGAGATGAAATAATCACCAAGCTTTTATTAATGCATCGGTCAAAAATACATTGAACCAGTTCTCAACGAGACTCAATAATCAAAGTTGATGTTTTACAGAAAATTACATAAAAGCGTATCCTATCTATCAAGCTAACAGTGTTGTCCCTTTATATAAAGGTGATGGCGGAGATGTCCAAGTAACATGATAAATAAAGCAGCGATCCCTCAGGATCGAAGATCCTGAGGGATTCGCCAAACTGTTAATTCTTCATCCTTTCCTTTCTTTGGCGCCGAGCTGGTGTCTTCTCCTTCTTTTCCGAGCCGATTTGCTGTAATCTATTTAGCCTTGTTTGCATTCGGTTCTCGTTCAGAGGGACAGCAGTTATCTCGACTTTGTCCTTTCCTTTGGAACGGAAATTCCTCGTTTTCTCCTTTTCCTGTACAGAAAATAACCATTATCAGTGGCTAAGTCTTGCATATCAATTCTCACATGTTTTGTTATGGTTCCTTATTACTTTCCAAATTCATGATACAAAAAGGTTCACAAATTCTATTAAAAAGCCACTGAAATAGTCATCAAAAGCATACCCATTTAACTTCAAATCGCATAAGCTTGAACTCCCTTTGAGGCTACCCAAGGCCTCTTTTTATAGTGAAAGAGAGGAGGTTTCTAGTTCCAAATATGAAGGGATAGAATCCTCCTTCAAAGGGATAAGATCCTTACATCAAGGGGTTAGCTCCATTAAGAGAGGGATGCATGAACCAGCTTCAAAGCGTATCCATTCCGAAAATTCCCGTCTAGAATCTTCTAGAATTCACTTGGAATTCACTTTTTAATCTTCATTTTCTCGCCTTTTTATGTTTTACAGAGGTCCGCACCCATTACACAAAGAACGTGCGGTATGGTTCCGCATGCAGGCCGAGATTTAGGTGCGGGACCGCAGGGAATGCATAGAGAAAGTGCGATACCAATTCTTAGGGGATTTTAGGGATTTTCTTCTGATTTTGAAGCTTGATATGAGGAGCTAGTATATTAGACTTGCAAAAGGAGGAAGTATGAGTAATAATGAGCTCATACGGTCAGCAGAATGTCAAGGTGACAGTTTTCAGTGTAACAAATTTCCCCCTAAAGTGCAAAGTCTGTAATAGATGAAGCTATAGTCTGTCATATATGAAGAGTGCAGTACTTTATCATTTCAAAGATCATCCTGTGGACACCCCAGTCGGTACCTGTAAAAACATTCAATGCAAAATATATATATGTATATGTCATCACTGAGGTAGGCATTCCCATACTCAGATAAAAACTAACTATAAACTAACTGAAATCGTTCTGATACAGGAATGATTTTGAATACATCATAGTACAAATATATGTAGACACAGTATGGACGCAGCCTTCTGTTTATCAAAAGTCTACTATATAGATGACAACAAAATTCCTCGCAGCCTGGATGGTGGAAACTAGATCCAGGGTCTTGATTTTCGTATCTCGAACCAGTACGATTCTATCCATGTGAATGAATGTATTGAAGTCGAACATGGTAGAAACCACTTGATTACCAGTCAATGATGTGAACTGTTAACAAGTGTGAGAGAAACCACCGGTAATGTCAATGGCTCTCAAAGTACTCAGTACAATCCATGAAATGTGAATGAATGAGCTGAAGTCGAACATGTCACGGAGTCATTCGATCGAAGGTCATTAATGTAACCTGTCGTCGAAAGCGAGAAACCTGCCATTGAGGCATGCAGATTTCAAGGTACTGACGATTTCTGGATCAACTTCCTAGATAATGTGCTGATGTTGATAGAAAGCGATCTGTCGTAGGCAAGCCCACAACACGAAATCATAGATCAAGTTTTGAAAATTTATCGGCAAGGACTGACTCAGGGATGGTCAATGATGGATGACAGATATTTTGCAGATGAATGGTTTTGTTTGAACTGTTCTCTTGGACACATAACGACACTGCAAATGGTTTGGTGACAATTGACTCAAAGCTAATACCCAGAAACCGGCTGAAAATTTTCAATGTGGTTTGATTAACTGTTAAGCAAAGGATTTCCCAACCCAGGTGAAAATAAGTGTCGTGTCCAAGAGTGGTCGACTGAGTTTTCGGACAATTTTAAAATACAACAAACATGCTCATTTTTCTCTCTTTTCCCCCACCATTTCTGGCAAGTACCTCTTTATTTTTGACAAGCTTGAGGAGGATAAAATTTGCTTGGTTATAAGCTCACCCTTCGGGTGAGTCCAACTTAGTTTAAAATTTGAACCCTAAGAAGGAGTGGTTCGTTCCTGTTGAAAATTAAACAGGTCCTTTACTGTTAAGTTTTAACGAGTCCAGTATAGGAGAAACTCGGTGTTTTTCAGTTTTAGGGAGTCAGAAGAAAAACTTAAGAAAACTCCGTGGGTGTACTTTTTCGTAAATTTAGTCTCTCGAGCCCGAAAAGGATAAAATAATGCGGGAGAGAACTCTATTGACCGTATTTAGTCAACGTATACCTTTTTCGTAAATAGTCCATTTCAGTCTGTAAAAGGGGTAAACTTATACTGAAGGGACGACTGTTCATTTACTTTAACGAGTTTGAATAGTCAAGTACTCGGCAATCTTTTCATATTTAGAGAGTCTGAAAAGGGCTTAAAGAGGACTCCAAGGTTTCGCTTTTTCGTAAAATTTTTGAAAGAGTCCGAAAAAGTGATAAAAGTATGCTCTTTGTTGAAAAATGATTATTTCACCTAAAAAATCCTGTTTTTGCACAAAAACTCAAAACATTACACATACCTGTTTAAGATAAATAAAAATGCTTTCAAAAATATCCCTTTTAAAGTGAAAAATAAATAAATTTACAATTCATTCATTCGAAAAAACTTATAAAAAGGACTTTTTCTATTTCATTTTTACCGTTTAGTTGCAGAGTGAAAAGTAGAAAGCTTTTGGATAAAAAGTTCCCGTGAAGATTCTGGAAAATTCAACCGTTGGAATCGAAAATCGTCAGCCGTAGGTAATCCACGACCTCCTTATCTTGCTTTTCATCCGTTTAAAATTCGTTTTTAGGCTTTAGTTTGATTTTTTAGGGCAAAAATAGGTCAAAAAATGCGCCCGCGGGGTCCGCAGGCGGGACACAGGTTGCCTGCGGACCCCGATTTTTTCTGAACGGGAAAAAATCGGGGGTGCCGCACCCGGCACACACCTTTCGTGCAGAGCTACGCTCTGTTTACAAAGGGCGGGTGCGGTACCCGCGCGGTTAAAATTCAAGCACAGTTTTCTCAAATTTCTGCCAAAAATTTTCAAATGAAATCATGCTAATATGCCTTATTTTGTGTTGCAGGATTAACAAGATGCTTATTTGGCGAGAAAGGGAACATGAGGAAGTGGATGAAGCTGCAATACTCCACTTGCCCACACAAAGGGCATTAAAAGCATGCTGCTTATACAAATTCTGGGCCATCTCTGGCATGAGGGCACAAGTGGAACTCTTAACATGGTTGGTAGACAGATGGCATGTGGAGGACCGGTGTTTCTTCATTGGTGGCCACCGGCTCGAAATTGAGCTGGAGGATATATACTTTTTGACTGGTTTGTCCAAGAGGGGCGAACATGTATCTTTGTTTGGGACTAGGCCAGGTGGCCAGACTGTCGAACTCGAATTTTGCAATGATCAGGCAGATCCTCGGGACAAACGGATTGACATAAAACATATCATCCGTCCTGAACTGAAAGTTATAGCATTCACTGTTACCAAACTATGTGGGAGCGCCGCGCTTCATGTAGCTACTGGTTCCCAAATGCGCATTGCTGTGGACTTTTTTCGTGGCACCATCTTCAACTGGTGCGAAGCTGTGTTGGCAAATATAAAAGGCCAACTTACCAGAGCAAAAACCGGGAAACTAAAAAACTTTGGATATGGTTCCATTGTCGTTTCTTTTGCTTTGGAGAGGGTCCCTCAGTTAGCTCCACAGAGTATTTCAGTTGATTCCGGTCGACTTCGAGAACCAAGAATGGTTCGCTGGTCCGCGCTGATGGCTCGTCATGCTATCGAGGGCGCTGAGATTGTACGATTCCCTGCTTCATATTTTCATTGGCTGGATCGCCAAATTTTTACGATAGAGGATTTTCCATATGCAGGGATAGATTTTCGCGGAGATAGAGAGATGTCTCTCCCTGCAGGGGAACAGTGGGACGATTCAGGTAAAACATTTTTCAACGTTTGCTAAGTTCTAAATTTTTTAATTTTTTATCGTCTTAGAAAACTAATAACCAAAAGTTTTTCAAATACAGATGTGGGTCCACAACGTCCAGCTCATCTCCAACCTTTCGAGAGGAGACAACCGGTTGCGCCCGCACCAGCCCCAGCAGGCCAATCAGTAGAAATTTTGACTGATTTGGAACATCATCTAGAGCACTTGACTCTAGATATACCAGAGACGAGTATAGATGATATTCCCCTCAGGCTTCAAAGATATGTGATTGGAGTCCCAGGACCTTTCAGGAGGTTCCTATGCAGGGTGGCTCGAGCAGTTATTTCCTATCGAGATCATCATCAGTGATGAGATGATCATGTAGACTCATTTTTGTACTTTTGTGTTACCATTTTTGCCGATCATAAGGTGTTTCCAACCTATGATCGAAGACGATGTATATTTTTTGAACACACTCCTATGATATATATCACTATTTTTGATGGCTATCTGCGTACATGAATGAATGTTTTTTGTTTTACTGCTTTTAATTATTGCAAATGTCTATTTATCATACTAGAAGCAATTGAATCTGCTAATGTATTTAAACGTCTTGGAATATGCTGATATTCAATGTAATCAAATTCACGTTCCAAGAGACGAACTCTCAAAAATAATCGTAATAACACCGGATTTCTAATGGTATAAACCCTGTTAAGCTGTAATACAACAAGTTCAGAATCCAACCTTACAATCAAACTCCGAATTCCAAATGATATGGACTCGGATAATAACTCAATCACTGCACTATACTCGGCAATGTTATTTGTTGTTTGACCAAGGCTTACCCCATGCATGGATACTAACTCGTCAGAGGGTGAATAGATAACCCAAGCTGCGGAATAAACGTTCCGTGTACTACGACAAGCACCATCAGCAAAACCAGTGTAGGTTTGAAGAGACGTCGACATCTGCAATATCAAGAGTAAAACTCAGATAAGCAGTCATAGTGAAAAACACACTTCTAAACTAGGCACACTTTTTAATCTAAAACACACCAACAGTAAAGAAATCTAAAACTAACAAAAAAATCTCCACACCTTGTTTAAGCGTAATATCTCTTTAGATAAAGCCCATTTCTGGGTTTATCTAAAGGGACACCATCAAAATCTACTAACTCATAGGCCCCTTTTGCTAACTTTCGTTTCACAATATAAGGACCATGCCACATAGGCACGAATTTTCCAGCTCCTAGCTTGTCGTTAGCTTGATCATAGAGTAAAACTAGGTCTCCTTCTGAAAAATTTCGAGGGGTCACATTTCTATCATACTGAGCTTTTATCCTTTTAACATGAGCCTCGTTTGCTATTGCAGCACTTCGCCGATTCTCATCTAATTGGGCCAAGTACAAGAAACGTTTTTCCTATTCAGACGTAGCTGGAAGTAATTCTATGGCTAATTTTAATGACGGTATTTCGCATTCAATTGGTAGCACAGCTTCTAAACCGTAAACTAGTTGAAAAGGAGTGAAACCCGTTGATGTTTTGACTGAGGTTCGATATGCCCAAAGTGCTGAAAATAACATGGAATGCCAATTCGTCTTGTGAATACCAATGATTCTTTTAATCATGGTGACTAAAACTTTATTAATAGCTTCAACCAGACCATTTGCTTGTGGATAGTACGGAGTGGAATTATCGTGGCGTAGGCCAAGTTGTTCTGTTAGTTCAGTCATCATGATGTTCCGAAAATGACTTCCATGATCTGTAATAATAGCTTGAGGAACACCAAACCTAGCAATTATGTGATTGAACATGAATGTTGCAGCAGTCTTGCCGTCAGCTGAATATGTAGGCATCGCCTCGGCCCATTTCGTAAAATAATCTACTGCGAGAATAATATAGGCATGCCCCCCGGCCGAGTGAGGGTTACATGTGATGAAATCGATACCCCATTTTGCAAATGGACCAACAGCAATTATAGGGTGAAGAGGAGCGGGTGGCGCGCGCATTTTCCTATCAAAAATTTGACAGTTGTGGCATTTCCGAACCGCATAAATGCAATCTTTAAATAATGTTGGCCAGAAATAACCCGCACGCAATATCTTTTGGGCAGTGGCATACCCAGACATATGACCGCCACATGCTCCAGAATGACAGTCATTGAGTACCTTTTCAGCTTCTTCATGAGTTAAACAACGTCGGAAAACAGAATCCGCTTCTCGTCGATAAAGAGTATCACCAATGATGTTATATTGTTGGGATTGGAAGCGTATTTTCCGTCGTTGAGTTCGTGAAATTTCAGGCCGAAAAGATTGGGTTTGGAGATATACAATAATATCCCCATACCATGGATCAAGCGTACTGATTAGAAACAAAGATTCGTCCACAATGGACTCTTCTGCCACTGTTTCAATATCAGTAGAGGGAAAATCACACATTAGTTCCGCAAAAACCAAAGATTTCTTTGCCTTGGATTTTTCAAATTCCAAGTCAAATTCTTGTAGGATAACTATCCATTTAGAATATTTGCCCCCTAGCAATTGTCTGGTAAAAATATACATCATAGGGTTGCAATCAGAAATTACTGTGGTTTTACGTAACAATATGTAATGTCGAAAACGTTGGACAGCTTGAACAGCTGCCAAGGCCAATTTCTCCACATGTGTATATTTGATTTCAGTTGGATTCAAATTTCGACTAAGATAATAAATCACATGTTCGTTGTGAGATTCATCTTCCTGAACTAGTACCATCCCAATAGTGGAATGAGAAGCAGCGAGATATAGAATGTAATCCTGGTTGTAGTTGGGAGGATGCAATAACGGTGCATGGGTCAACGCGTGTTTAAGTGCATCAAAAGATCGATCAACGACCTCGTCCCAAAAGAATGGAATGTCTTGTTTCAACAACCGGGTAAAACCCTTTGCAAGCTCGGCATAGTTCTGAATAAATCTACGTAAAAAGTTTGCTTTCCCCTGCAAACTCTGGAGTTGGCGCAATGTCGAAGGAGGAGGCAATTTAACAATAGCTTCGACCTTCGAAGGATCAACACGAATGCCTGATTTTGAGACAAAAAATCCCAGTAAACGACCCGATTCTACGCAGAAAACACATTTATGCGGATTCAACCTTATCCGATAATGCCGACATCTCATAAAAATTGCTCGTAAATGAGTGGGATGATCGGCCCTACGTGATGAATGAGCAAGTAAATCATCAAGATATGGTTGAACAATGTGCTTAATGTCATGAAACGCATAAGACATGGCCCGTTGAAAAGTTGCTCCAGCGTTCTTAAGTCCAAAAGGTAGTTTACAATAGGCAAATGTTCCCCATGGACAAATGAAAGCTGTTTTAGGTTGATCTGTAGGGAGTATGTTTATTTGATTGTAGCCAGAAAAACCATCCATAAAAGAGAATAGTTCACTCCCAGCACAATCGTCGATTATCTGATCGATATAGGGAGTTGGATAATTGTCCTTTGGACACGCTCGATTAATATCCCTATAATCGATACATACTCTTATTGTTCCTTGTTTTTTAGTCACAGGAACAATATTCGATACCCAATCCGTTAAAGGAATTGGATAAATGAATCTTGCTCGAAGTAATTTTTCAACTTCAGATTTTATAGCAGCAGCTTTTCTAGGATGTATTTGACGTAATCGTTGACGAACAGGTTTAGCATCCGGGTAAGTCTTGATTTCATGTACTACGATCGATGGATCAATTCCTGGCATTTCTTCGTAAGACCAGGCAAACACGTCACGGAATTATTGAAATAGGGCTTTATAAGTCTGAATTTCTTCGTCTGAACAACAAGCACCTATATGAATGTTTTCAATTATTCCTGGCTTTACTGAAATGTCAATTGGAACCGTTCTAGATATATTTTCTAAATTTAATTCAGAATCAAGATTTTTCAATGGATTCTGAGGTTCCTTGGCATATTCAGCAGTAAAGATTGAAGCGAAATCATTTTTAAAATGATCTAATTCAGGTAAGAATGAAGACCTATGATGAAGATCTTCCCATGGTAAATCATCAACAGACAAAAACTCACGAATTTGCTCATCTGTATGAACAATTTCAGGAAATGTCGTTGCGTCTGAACTAGAAATAGAAAGTGATTCCTCTTGGATCCCATTCATTGGATCAATTTTGGTTGAAAAGGTGTTGGAAAAAGATTGTACAGTCTGGTACGCAATTTCAAATGGACTCAAAGGCATCACGCCATCAAATGAGTCAATCTCGGATTCCGAAGGTAGTATCCAAGGATCATCAGTCAAAACTGTGTCTGACGAAATCATATGAATAGTTGCTGTAGAAGACGATAAGTTAGGAGGAGGAAAGGAAAAAGTTCCTAGCAAACCAGAATCTTTAATCAAACCTACTCCAACATCCTTATAAGAGATAGTCGTTTTACCAACATGCTGGATTGTTTCTGTAGAGGCTGGGTCTGACGAAAAATAAGTTAACTGATCTATTGTCACGATCCTTCCTTGATATGGAAATTTTATAAGTCGAAAGACCGAAGAGACAACAGCAGTAATAGCATAAGACCAACTACGACCCAGTAGAAGGTTGTAATCTAGAGGGGCATCAACCACCTCCACATCTAGATTAACAATTTTCCCTTCAACCCCTATGGGTAAATCCTGCAAAATACCATAAGGTTGAAAACCTCGACCATCAAAAGATTTTAGAATCGTCGGAGATTGGTTAAGTGTAGGAGAACCAAGAGATTTCCAACACTGAAGCGACATAATACACGTTGAAGCTCCCTCATCAATCACAGTCCGAAAAATAGGCCTGTTTTTTACTAACACTGGAATCTGGAAAGCCATTTGATGAGGAATACGTGGTGTACTAGTTTCTAAATCGAATATTATAAGGTTAGAATCATTAGCATCAACAGCTCCTATGGCAGACAATAACAATTTACGCTGTGCTGGACATGACTGCAGCACTTCTAAAGCCGACATTGCTGAAGGAGAAATAGCTAAATCTTCAACAATGTTGTAATTCTGAGCAGCTCTCGCATGTGGATTGAAAGCTGATTTACGAAGAACACCTTTAGTAGGCGGCTTGATTATCAAGTCTGGATTTTGTTTCTCGATCTGTAGCGGACCGGAAACAGGAGGAGTTGTATTTGATGCGTTGGCATTGGAAGACTCTCCTTCTTTGCCATCAACGGGATTCTTAGAACCGTAATCTTGCGATCGCGTCGCAACCCTTATATGAGACATCATCATAATAGGCTCTTCTAAAGTGGTCGAGGAAGAACCGATCATCTTACTATCTTGAACTGGAAAAGGATCCTTCAAGACAGCAGGTTGTTGCGATCCTTTAATGAGTTTCGTAACCTCTTCTCGATATGGGCATTCTTTCGTGAAGTGATCTTGTTCACAAATGAAGCAAGGATAACGAGGTTTACGTTTCTCATCATTTGATTCTTCTCTATCTGTTTTATCTTTCGAATTTTTCTTGTTTTTATTCCTCCCTTTCTTTTTACCACCGGTTTTTGATTTTGCCGTAGATGTTTCAACGACATGAATATCGGCAGAAACTTCTTGAGAGGATTCTCCCTTCGGGGAATCAGGTAAAGTTATGATTGGAGAAGAATTCTTTGAAGATTTCTTCTTACTTTTGGAACTAACTGTACCAATCATACCGTCAGCGGCATGAGACCCTGAAGGAGGAGCAGCAATTTGACCTTGTTTGGGTAAATAAGGAATTTTTTCATGTAAAGTACCTGACTGCGTATAAACGAGGTCTAGGTACTGAGCCTGAGCAATTACTTGCTCTTCAGTAACAACACCAGCCTTAGCTACATCTTCAGTGATCTTAGGCAGTAATGATTTTACAAACCACTCTGCCAAAATTTGATCCGGAATATAAACCTTCACCAATCGCCGTCTACGTCGCCACTCATGAATATGATCAGAAATATACGTGGACGTAGATTGTTTTAGTGAAGTTAATAATTCTGTGCCATTGTCGTATCTGACAGGCAACTGGAAATGAGTTAAGAAAGACGTTGCTAACTGACTAAAATTATGAAACGAGCCTCGTGGCAACTCAATGTACTATTTGGCTGCAAGACCTATGAGTGTCCTTTGGAAAAGACGTAAGCGAATCGAATCATCAATAATAGAATTAGATGCACACCAAAGGTGATAAGTCATCACATGATTGGATGGATCCTCTCCTGACTTACCTTCAAATTTTGGTATGTCACTGGGCAACTTATGAGGCATTGACGGCCAGTTCTGATAATAGAAAATAGGATCATTAGTAAGGCGCGTCAAATCTGGTAAATCCAAAGTTGCGATGAACGGTAACTGACGGTTAGGGTCACGAAAACCTTGAGAAGCCAAAGCGGATCCAGGAGGCGGATACCCAGGATAACTAGGAATTGGATTAGCATTGGGTATTGTATAACCTCCCGGATAACCAGGATGAATCGGACCATACTGAGGTTGTTGATAAGTATAACCAGGGTATGGCTGATAGCTCGGATTCTGAACATAGGGACCGTATTGCGGTTGTCCTTGGTATGGTTGATAAGTAAACTGAGGTTGACTCGTAACAACTGTACTTGTACCGGATTGTCCTGCAGGCATCTGAACTGTAGTCTGAGCTGTAGGCCCTGACTGAGGTACAGAGACTTGAGGGATTTGCCCGGATACAGGGATAGCCGAACTCGGGGCTACAGACACTCCAGAAATAGGTGTAACAGGTTTAACAGACGTTGCAGCAGTTGCAGCAGTTTGGGGCGGAGTCTGAGGTGTACTAGGACCAGCCTGCTGAACTGAACTAGGTGCAGGAGTTTGAATAGCTGGCTGACCAGGTTGCTGAATTGAACCAGAAACCATTGGCTGACCAGGTTGATAAGGTAACTGCACATTAGGCTCCAAAGGCTGTTGATATTGGGACGGATCCCACACCATCATTCCGGGGTACTTTCCCGTAGAAGGTTGAACGTAAGGACCAAAACCTGGTTGAACGTAGGGTTGATAATAAGGTAAAGTTCCGGCTCCTTGAATAGATGGTTGACCAGAAGGCTGTTGATATCCTTGTATTGGGTACTGCTCTTGAGGTTGATAACCTTGAGGTACGTACTGAAGCTGGGGTTGTTGAGGACCCTGAGGAGCATATTGAGTTTGGGGTTGACATTGAGGAATGTACTGTCCTTGAGGTTGGTAACCTTGAGGTATGTACTGTCCTTGGGGTTGCCCCCCAAAATAATATTGATCCACAGTTTGTCCTGGGAGAAAGCTACCTTGAGGTTGAGCCCCGGGTGGTAACTGACTACCTTGGGGTTGCCCCCCAGGCGGTAATTGCCCACCCTGAGGTTGCCCCCCAAGTGGTAACTGAATTCCCTGAGGTTGACCCCCAGAAGGAAATTGACTGCCTTGAGCTTGAGGATTAGGAATATTACCAGACATCATAAAAACTTGCTCTGCGTTCGACGTTTCAATTTTTAGTCCACCAAGACCAGATGATAACACATTTTCGATAGGTTGAGGAGTTGCTCCTGAGAAAGTACCAGACAAAGACTGATATCCCGCAGGAATAGAAGGACCACCATGTAAAAAAGATTCAGGCGTTTGCGAAAACATGGACGACTCTCCAGCCATAATAGATGACGGATAGTAACCTCTGGGTGTAGGATGAAATGGAGCTCGAGGTGGATAAAAAGTAAGACCCGGATTCTCTAAAAAATCAGTTAAAGAAAGATACCAAGGATTAGTTCGAATAGGGCTGTAGAAAATGGATTCACGCTCCCTAAGATTTAACGATTGAGGGGAGTTGGGAAGAGATATGTCTTCGTCTGGATTAGTAAGTTCTTCTATAGAAATTATTCCAGAAGGAAGATTTTCAGTAATGATGTTTCTAACCCTTGGTGAACCTGGATCGCTAGAAGTTGGTGAGATAAATCCTGAAGATGTTTCTAACACAGAAGATTCAGTTTCAGGCTCAGAAATTTCAGGTTCGTCAGATAATTCTCCAGTAGGAGAAATATTTTCAGTGACTTCAGAAACTGAAATCGGTTCTTGAATATATTCGTTTGTAGGAATTTGATGATCAGGATGTATCACAATAGCAGAGCTTTCAGCTTCTGTTGATCTAAGTCTACGGCTACTGTGTGGTACCAGAGCTCGAAGCCCTTCAAGATGACCTGGTGTAAATTCAGGGGGTTTCCCTTGTATTCTCCGGGATTGTCTCGACAATTCCGCCACGATGAAAAATTATCTAATCACACGCAAACAAAGAAAAATTTCAATGAAAACACCTAAAGTCTCTAAGAAACAAACAATTGAATCATACGCTTAAAAAAATCTAAGAGTTCAAACCACACACAAACAAGTAACTTTCCGTACTAAAATCACTAGTTGGTGATGAAATCCAACTTAGTAGAGTTTTAACACGAAAAGGGCGGTTGGAACAGTTACCCCGAAAACCTGCTTAATGAAACAGACTGGCACAAGTTTCTTCACATAACCATCTCGAGTGAAGAGAACCCCCCAGAGAGTCCAAGTGAGTCTATTCGACGTCTGTTCCAGGTACGGTGGGATCTTCCCTCCACCGTCACCTTAGGAAAGAATCCTAAAGATTATGGCCTCTAAGGTTACCAACTGAAACACATATACCTGGGGGAACAGTCTACGATCCGACACACACGCAAGGGTAGAGTAACAAAGCTCAATCCCCTTGAAGGCTCCTTGAACAGAATCCAAGGTTTACCGACAAGTGACCCCTGGCTCCTCGACAATGGTCTATCCGAGGTTTACCGTTTTTAATACGTGTATATCTTCTGTCGTTCCCAATGAGGAAGGATTGATTACCCCACTGGTTCAGATATGATCTCGTGCTTAACTCCTTTAAGAGGAGCTTCCCAGAGCATACATGCAACAACTGGAATTCTTCCTGCCGCAAGATATATCTACTTGTTTGTTTTATCTACCTTGGAGAGTTAATTACTCCCTACTCCAAGATACTAGCCTAAGCTATGTTGGTGATGAGAGCCCTAAAAATAAAAAGATTACTAGATGAATTTTATTTAAGCGTTACTTTTAAGAGATGTTTCTTAAGTCAAATGGGCGCGGAAATGAAACTTTGTATGATGTGAAGACTCGACCTCCAAAAACACTAAAATGCACCTATGATGATATTCAATTCTTTTTTTCTTTCAATGAATTTTCTATCTAAAGAAGAGTTAGAGAATGCAACTTTCAAATTTCTTCTTCAAACATGAAAACTAAGTGAAAGAAACTATTTTGTCTTTTCGTTAAACTATCAAAGCTCACAAGAAAAACTATTTTCTTTTCCAAACAAGAAGCTACAAAACAATTCTCTTTCGAAAGAAATCTACAAAAATTAAAACTACTCAAAACTATGAAGACTAATCTTAAAAAAAACTAATCTAAATTGAGTAAAAGCTTTTTAGAGTTTTTTTTTTTTATGAATTTTTCTCTTAGTTATTCAGCAAACTAAGAATCTATCAAACAGATCAAAAACACTCAAAATATGTTTTCCAAAACACTCAAAGAATAAATGAAATTCAAAACTTTTAAAACGAGTTCTTTTCGAAGATTTGCAAAGAAATCAAAAGGCTTAATTTCTCAAACTAGGATGTTTTCACAATGAGGTCGGATTCAATAGACAAAAAGAGATCTTATGTGATCTGAGATACTACAGATTGTCAAAAATTTGAACCACTACAAAGACCAAATAGGAAAAGTAATCCAATCGGCAAAAACTTCTAGAAAATCATTCAAAACACTAACACTGTTGGAGTTCATAAACAATGAATTCTTGATAGACACAATAACCAGTCTGGGCAGAAACCAAAGATCTAAAAATTAACCAGAAAAAGAAACCTAGAGATTTTTCAAAATTTTTACAGGGTCCGCATGTAAGCAGTGTTGACAGGTGCGGTCCCGCACTGTATTCTATAAAGAACGTGCGAAACTGCCCGCACTGTAACAGTTATGCAGAGTGCGGTCCTAGCAAAAATGATAGAACAATCCAAAATACTTCTAAATTTTCAAAAACAGAAAAAATTTAAAGCACCCAGACAGATGTGAATCAATCAAAAACCAGAAAAAGAAACCTTTTCTCAAGTCAAAAATCAAAGAGAACCAAGAACAAACAAAAGTTCTTCCCCAGTGGAGTCGCCATTTTGTTGTGTAGATTAATCCGTCTTGCGGACAAGACCAATCTCTCTAGTACAAAAGGTAACTAGCAACAAACAACCAATTATACTAATCTCTCTCTAAGCATATGCAATTTATAAAAACACTATACGGGTGCAAGGCCTACCTTATATCCAATGCTTTGCTTGCTTACTTGATTTTGTTGAAGTCCTTCCCGTGCACTGAAAGAACGTCCTTCGTATATCTGCAATCACAAACAAGGAAAAAGATTAAGCAGCACCTGTATAGACATTATCATAAATCATACTTATCATAATGATCAAGGAATTTATGAAATAAACTACAAATTGACAGTTTAATGAGAGAAATGAGTATATTTGTATTAACTTTAAAGATAGAAAACCTTTACAACCTGTGCCTTGATGTTGTGCAGGTCCTCCCGGGGTCTGAAGCAGGAATCTCCTTTACTCTGACAAGCATTGCACTCTTTGAACTAAGACAAATGAGGATAAGTGATTTAACCTCACAGAAAGTCTTAAGTTACTAAAGTCTAAAACTCAACAGCATTTCACTTCAAATCTCATAAGCTTGAACTCCCTTTGAGGCTACCCAAGGCCTCTTTTTATAGTGAAAGAGAGGAGGTTTCTAGTTCCAAATATGAAGGGATAGAATCCTCCTTCAAAGGGATAAGCTCCTTACATCAAGGGGTTAGCTCCAGTAAGAGAGGGATGCATGAACCAGCTTCAAAGCGTATCCATTCCGAAAATTCCCGTCTAGAATCTTCTAGAATTCACCTGGAATTCACTTTTTATCTTCATTTTCTCGCCTTTTTATGTTTTACAGAGGTCCGCACCCATTACACAAAGAACGTGCGGTATGGTTCCGCATGCAGGCTGAGATTTAGGTGCGGGACCGCAGGGAATGCATAGAGAGAGTGCGATACCAATTCTAAGGGGATTTTAGGGATTTTCTTCTGATTTTGAAGCTTGATATGAGGAGCTGGTATATTAGACTTGCAAAAGGAGGAAGTATGAGTAATAATGAGCTCATACGGTCAGCAGAATGTCAAGGTGACAGTTTTCAGTGTAACAGTATGTAGAGATATCATTTTCTACCCCAAATATATGGAGTGGCAATTGACATCATGCTAATGTCATCATATATCTCTGAGTTCTTCTTTTCCAGTGCAAACAGATGAGTGAGAAATAGCAAAATCAATTTCAGAAAATTGTTCAGCCCTCCTTGGAATACATCAATAGATGTCAGTGTTGTGGTAGCCAACTATGTCACTGCTGCACAAGGTTGAGAGAACACTTTATTATTCTTCCCATCAGGGGGTCTCCCTAGTGGAATGCCTCCATGTAAAGAGACATCAAGATCTGAAGTATACTGTATGAATGGTTGGACTGATGTGTCCCTTTCCTTGTTGCATAGTTCAGTCTCCTTCTCATGAATAGAAACCCCTTGAAATAAACAAGGGTGCATGCTCCTCATCATTGGATGCTAATCCAACCTTCCTCCTATTACTTGAAGCAAGGTATCATTGCCCAATAATGTTGTCACAAAATGCTCCTAGGGAATCGTCTGCAAAAATGCAAAAGCTCTTTCCCTTAAAACAATAACTTCATGTCCATCCCCATGTGGTGATGGGTCTTCTTCTAAAGTGACAACATTGTTAATGCCCTCTTTTTCTTCCTTCTCATCAATATTTTAGAATGCCTCATTATCAATGAGAGACCTGGGATCTTGGTTTTCCTTTGAAAGAGGAATCTCCATGATTTCCTTTTGAGAAGAAATCTCTTCATGCAATGGAGATCTTACCTTTGACAAGGTATCACAAATTTTTTTATCCCCTTCAACAAAAATTTGAAGTGGAGTTTGCACAAAAGATCTTTCCAACTCATGCAAGGGTGTTTCATGCTCATGCTTTGCAATCTCAATCAAAGATGTTCTAGTTTGTTTTACATCAAATCTCTTCACCATTCTCCTAGTGAACTTTGCATAAGTAGATATATTTGCATTCTTTAATGAGAAAGATTCAAATAACCACCAAGCATAAGCTTTAAATTTAAGATGCAGTGCTACTACTTTAAGGGCTTCCTTTTCTAAAACTTGATGTAGATCCAAATATGAGTCTAGATGATCTATCCATTCTTTGGTTGTGCATGTGGAGGATCCATCAAAATTTGGTAGAAACAATCTATCTCTTCTCCTTCTATTGTACTTGTTTGATCTCCTTTCCTCCTTGAGCTGGCAGAACTCTTGGAAGCTCAAGTGCTCCTTGATTTTCCAATATTTAGATTCATACTCCTAAATATAATCACTCGAAGTCTCCTCCTTTCGTGCATCTTCTTCCTTCATCTCTCTTGCAGTAAATTTGGGCATAGAATAATGTTATAGATCTGATTGTGTAGCTGAGTGCTTTCACATATAAGATGAAGAACTGGGGATTTCTTCATGTAAATATCTTCTTGAGGGACCTTTATGTCTTTCCCTCTTCATTTCTTTTATTTCTCCTTTAAGCTCATATAGAGTTTGGAACAGAGTTTTTGAGAACTCTCTCCCTTTCATTCTTCTAGATAAAGGGGTTTTACCCTTTTCTTGTATGTCTTCAGTGTAATCATATTTATTCTTCAGTCTCTTATTTTCATGAAAATAAATATTGGCTCTTTCAAAGAAAGCACAGGTTGTGTCAATAAAGTTGCTTTGATACCATTGTAATATTCTCAATTGGGACTTCTTAGCAAGGCATGCCTGAAAAACACATTTTTCAGGAATGTACGCTACAAGATTGGAAACCATTGGATCCCTTAGATATGACAATATAAGACCTGAATCCAATATGGGATTAGAAAAAAATCCTTCTAGGTGGGTTAAACAGATCTCCCACACCTAGTACAACTTGGAAAATTCCCAAGAATGGCACTGCAACAATATTAATCAACACTGCTTCAGAAATAGTGCAGTTTAGAAAGGTAGCATCAGTATGCAAATATAGAGGCTCAATAATTTCATATACATTATCAAATCAGAATTATATTGTAGCCCATGATTCTTAGAACATAAAATAGAAGACTTATACAGAAAGAAACCCTCAAAAAGAGGTGCTGCAGCACATATAATTGACTGCAAAGGCTTGACAACGTTATTTTATTGAGAGTAATACAATAGTAGATTACAACTTATATCTAGAGAAAAATAATGCATGAAAAGTCAGATCTATGATAGATCCATACACTATAATGTCTCTACTTTACATTCCCCTTGGGGATTTCAGCAAATCATGAAGCACATGGAGTAGATCTGAGATTCTAAGCAGAAAATCTGTAGATCTATTCAGAATTTCTGAAGCATATACAAGAGTATTCAGATCAGATCTGAATATGACATGGAATAGAACATAAATCCATGGATCACCACAGTGAAGGGAAGATCCCCAACACCAGAGATCACTCCTCAAACTTTTCCAAAACACCCTGCAACTTTCCTCTTTGAAGATAACACAGTAGTAGAAGAGGGATTTCATTTTAGGCTTGAAGAATAGTTTTTCCTGATGCCAATATGTAGATCTGAAGCTCAAATGATCCATAACACTCTTTCCAATGGGATAGAAGCCTTTCCCAATGAAAAGGGGCACTAGATTGGCCTAGATATGAGTAGATCTAGCCTCCACTTGTTGTAGCTTACAAACACAACCAAACCCTCAACAAGATTTGAGTTGTAGTTAGAAGTAGAAGCTTGGCCTTAAGCCTGATAGTGGTCAAGAAATACAAGACTCTTCCAAGAGCTACTCAAGGAAAGAGAAGGATTCCTAAACAAGAGATTCTTGTGCTAAACAACACTATTCTCTACTAAACAGCCAAGAGAATGAGGAATTTCTAAATAGACATATTCTTCAGAAATAATATGGTCTTCAACAACCTTCTCTTGTTTCCCTCCTCTTCCTTTTATAAGATTGAGATCTTGCAAAACCCTAAACCATCTAAATGATTTATCTCCTTTCACATGTGTGGCCTCCATCTAAAACTACGTTGTGCATATAGGAGGTTCATTACATCTGGAAAATGCTATTGATTTTGTCCTGTTGACCCAGTCAAATGTCTCAACTCCTTTCACACATAAGGGTGTTTTAATAAAGTAGCCCAGATTTAGCCTTGTTCACAAAGGGCATTGATTTATTTTGTTGTTTTAGGAGTTTTCATGTTCCTCCTTTATACATTTATTTATGAACAGAAAAGTAAATAAAAATTTAATATTCCAAATAGCTTGAGGCTAATTTGGAATATTAAAATTTGATGGGTAAATATACTTGTTCATATGTGGTTTTTATGGCTATTATATCTTGGTTATTTCTGTTGGTTATATGTTGGTTATGAGAATTTTTTATGATAGATTTGATCTATGGTTCTCATCATGTTTTAATTAGAAACTGAATGAGAAATGAATATATGACCTAATTGATGATATTGCATCTATTTTGATAAGGCATCAATGCTTCTTAATTATTATTAGATAAATATAAGACCCTTATGATTAGATCTATCTTTATGACCTATAGATTAAAGTATTGTGAAATGTTTGATGAAATGCATGTCATGACTAGTAAGGGTTAGATACAGTACTTGTACCAATGATTTCATTAGTAGCCTTATTCCATTTTTTTATCATTTATGAAATTTTCATGAAGTTATAGGCAATGGGTTGAGACCTAGCCTTGAAGAAGTGGCTCAAAATATGAGGTTGCTAACTCAGAAGTGTTGGTAAAATTCTATAGTCGTTAGCATGCCTTGTTTTGGGAGTGACTAGAAGGCCTTAGTCGCATGTATGGATTTTCATGTGAGTGGCTAAGGGTCTAGAATAGCAAATTTTTGAGTGGTCTCAGTGGTTGATCACCTGGAGGGGTTGGTTGGCTCCTGGAGGTTTCGTAGCATGTGTGGAAGGTCCATTTGGTTTCTTTATGTCGGTTCCACTTCCTTAATTATACTTGGGGATTTGAATGACATCATAGTATCCTCTTCTGATATGTTTACCCCAGGGGACCGGTTAACTTGGGAAAATGTGGGAAGAGGGTGTCACAGAAGTAAATTATTCCATATAACTCATCCAAAAATCATCAATGACAAGAAACATAAATCTATCTTTAATAGTTATATTGTTGAGCTCTCTATCATCCATGCACATATGCCATGTTGAAAAATGTAGCAAGAAATTCTCAATTTGATTTTTCCTTAATTAAATTGGGAAAAATCGAATTTCCACATCAATAGACAACTTGAATGCAATTAATTGAGGTAACGTGGATTTTTTCACTCAATTAGCTCAATAAATTCAAGTTAGAGGAATTAGAGTTTAGTTAAGCATGTCTAATTGCTAATTTGTAGCAATCAAGGTCAGTTATTTCAAGTGGTTTTCAGTTAAACTAGTTCTAATTTTTGGAGGAACTATTGGAAGGTCATTTGTGCAGTGGCAATTCATTCTAACATAGAGATCATCCAGTTAATTGATCAATTAGCCCAAAATAGCTAGTGTATGTAGATAATTTTATTTCTCAAGTCGTGATTGAGATTATGAGGCAATGTAACATCCATTGTAGACTAGTCTTGAGTCTACAAGTGTTGCATATGGTCATATGATTGGGTATCCCTTGTAATGCATCAAGAGTGTTACAACTCCCAAGGGCTATTGAACTCTATTTATCAACCCAGGGTTAGTACAAACTTAGAGGTGACATTGTTATATGCACAACATATGGGATTATTCTCATACCACCCTCAACAAGGACCTTCGATCAAAATTTCTCCAAGACCATTCCTCTTACTGAATTAGAATTAAAACTTTCTAATGAAGATACATTGGAAGCTATCTCTGACTATGAAAAGGAAAATTACATTGACTTCAACTTTGAAATTCTAATTACTCAATTCACAAAAAGACAAGAGATAAAATACTTGCAGAAAGGAAACTATCTTATCTTGCATCATTCATCAACCTACCTGATCTACTTGCAGAAAAGAAGCTACTTATCAAACTATAATTTAAAATTCAAGGTACCATCTAACTAGCTCACACTTTCATATAAATAAACATTCTACTTGTACTAATTATGTGATAAGGAATCTAACAGTATTATTCTTTTACAGTGAAGGAAAAGAATGTTTGGAGTGTCCTAGGAGATTCTAATGATCATTAAACCACAGTTGGGGGTTAACATTCATCTACACTAAGTCAAAAATTCAGTAGAAATCAAAACTGGTGAAGGAGAGTGGTCCTATAGGTGTGTTATAAGTGGCTGCTACAGGAACTGTGTATTGCTACAGGAGGGCCTGTAATGCCACAGAAGGGTTTGCTGAGAGGGTTTTTGAAGGTAAAATTGATGGGTTAATGGTATGGAAGGGAAGATGGAGGTTTAGGTAAATGAGTGAAGGATGTCCTATGTCCCGAGCCAATATCAAAGCCTCTCAAAGGCCTTTTTTACACTAGGAGGAATGCTGTTGGTGATCTTAGGGAAATGATTTGATGAAACAGAATTTTTGGGACAAAATATAAGGTTTACAAGGGAAGGTGAGGGGGTTCAAGGTGGAAGTGGTGAAGTTTCCCATTCTTGTAGATCCACACATCCCTACAGTCATCACATGCATACATTCATCTATCATTGACAAAATTAGACAACTTGTAGTGGAAAATATTATTTGAGTATAAATGATATATAATTTATGCCAAAACTATGATCTAATTAGAAAACCAAATTCTAAGCTACAAAAAGAACATGCAACACAATATAACTAACAAAAATATTTTTCTAATAAATAGTAAACATAATTCTTTTGGGTTGTGGTTGTGAATCCTTCCATTCATGCTCAAACTAGAGAGATGAAGTAGAGGCTGCAACTGCAGGTTTTGATGGATTATTTCCTACTTAAATGAAAGAAACTAATGAATACTTTAAACTAAAAGAAATACAAATAAAAAAGAGGAACCTAAGCCACTGGGTTGGGCCCAAATCTAGGAGCCCAAACTATCTAGAATTGAATCAGTGATAAATCAATAAGAATCTTCTCATTATCATCAAATAAAAAGTCTAATACATCAGATAACAATCACAATGACAATGCCAAATTCTTGAGCTCAATATCTACCTAGATTAAAACAAAACTCAAATATTAATGAGATATTATTCTTGTTTATTTATACAAGAGGGTAACTACTAACATCTCCCTAGAATAAAGGAATGTTTGTCTCCTTCAACTCGAGTATGGTGGATCTTGTTTCTCACTACTCCACTTGCACACGTAGTGGCTTGGTTTCCAATGACCTTGAGCTAATGAGATAGATATTTTTGATATTGCACTGATTGAGGGAGTTAATAAGGTTTAATACCTACTATACTCTCTCCTTGTTGTCTACTTAGAGACTCTGCATGGAAAATATCTCAAAAATTCTCCATTCCTTGAACTTAAACCAAATTGGGCTACATGATATGACAAATATGTGTTACCCTTCTCACTAAGCATAATATAATTGAAAATGTAAGTAAATGTGAGAAAGAGATAGTTTAATAAGATGTAGGATGAAATCATGACCCTTATAATATACCTATTGATGAGCCTCATCATCACACCCTACTAAAATTGTTTCTCATCCTCTAAGAAATTCAGTCATCCATGTGCACTTCTCTCATGGCCCTAGTAGCCTCCCTGACATCCCAAGGCACCTCAGATGGAGTGCCCTCTAGTGGGTAAAATCTTGCATTATTCTATGTCTAAATCCACTCCTTCTTCTCTTTTTCCTGGTCTTTTCCTTCATAGGGGCCTAGTAGCAAAGTTGGACTAAGTTGCATTCCTATCCATTGAATCCTCATTCTCTACATTTCTCTCTTGTAGAATGGTGTTTTATCCAAGGCATTCTTCAGCCTTTCAGGAGAGTGGTATTCTTTATGTTGTAGGTTGAGTGGTAAAGCCTTTCATCTCCTCTCGAAAGATTGCAGACTATCTTCTCCCAACAACCTTAAGGTATCTTCAAAATGAATAATGGAATGCTCATGTGTTTCTGAATGTACTTTGGTGCCAAAAAAACATCATTATAGATGAGGCTATGATTGCTAATGACTACCTTGGGGATCATTAGCTCAACTATGATGTATAGGGGTTCCTTCTCCTCTTTTTCCATTACTCTTTTCACCTCCTCAGCCATTATATCTTCATGTGCTAACTAATATGTCAAATCCATCAACTACATGTCCCTAGTCTTGAATTTGGATCCCATTGGTTCATATTTGTCAGTGTGAAATTATGCATGTAAAATTCATCCATTTTTCTCTATCCACTATAATAACCTAATTAAATACTCACAAATTTTTTTGTAATTTTGAAAAGGTAGAGAACCATGCTGAGCTAGAGTTATAATTTGATATTGTAACCATTTCTCTTTGAGAAATAGAGCATAATACTTCGAAGGCTACATGCATTGTAGTGCCTACATACAGAGACTTTCCATGGTCGAAAGTTTGGTTTGTTTTTCATGCAACTTTTATGTCAACCTTACATTCTCTATGTGTATTTTTTCTTTCATCATAGACTCCCCAGGTCTCAAATCAAATAATTCATTTCCCATCTCCTTGACTCTTTCCTCCATCAACACCACATCTTACACATTTTTTGATCTATCAATATGCATCCACCTATGGGTCCTTCACATTTCTATTTCTAGTTCATAAATAAGTGTGATTGTGAATTTTTCAGGGTTTATTCTCCCTCCAATAAATTTATAATAGGACTCCTAGCTAGGTTATAAAATAGGCTCTTGTAGCTCTAGGGAGTCATTCTCAAAATTTTTTGGGGAGGTTTTTGCCTCATTTAGCTCACCTTCCTTCCCTTTTACCTGTTGTGGAACACCTTGCCCCTCTTTTTGCACCTTCTGCCCCCCTAATTGCACATTCTACCCCTCTAATTGCAAAATATTCCCCTCCTATATCATACTTTGCCCCTCCTATAGCATACGTTTCCCCTCCTATAGTACACTCTTTTCTTCCTTTTGGAGGGTTTCTGGTGTCTTGGGCTACTTGTAGGCCATTTACTTGGTGATAGGCCTCCTCACATATGCTATATAGGTGTCTTTTGTTTAGTTTTAGGAGAGGTGACTTCTTCAAATTTTCCTTTAGTGGGTCCAACTTCCTCTTTCTTTCTTGGTGATTCTTCAATGGTGATGACAACCTTTGTGGGAGTTTGTGGTATCCCTTGTTTGATTCTAATGCTCTTTATGGTCTTCAAATATATAGGGCCTTGTATTTGTCTCTTTATTTTAGGCTTAATAGGTGTGCCTAATGTAGCTAAGGTGGAAGCTACTTCTTGTTCAGTATTTCCTGGAGATAATCTTGTTTTATGGGGTGATCCTTCTGTTGTTTTGGGCTTAGGCTTTTTCTTAGGACTCGATTTTCCTTCCACTACTTTCTCCCCCCTTCTCTTTCAACTTCTTCTTCTCCTTCTATTTTTCTCTCCTCTTCTTCTTTTGTCCTTACTTCCTCCACTTCCTTTTTTCTTATGTCTTCCTCTCCCTTTGTTTTTCCCTCCCTACCTCCAATGCTAGAGGTAGGTGTCTCTCCAGGATTATTGGCTTTTGTTCCGATGAAATTTTCCCTATCCATATCTATGAAATTATACCTTAGGACATGGATTCTCAAGTTTCTCAAGGAATGCATTACTATCATTTTTATGAGGCCATGGTGAGCTAGATGCTCATGTTTTCCCTCCCTCACCTTTTAACTCATCTCTCTTGTTGACTATAAGAGAAAGTATGGCACACTTAGTCTTTGAGGAAGATGCAATTCTGCATTGAATCTCATTTCATGAAGTAATGTGAATTTGTAAGCATACACCACACTCATTATTCCCTCAAAATATATGTACCTAAGTATGTGGTAAGCCACCTCATCCCAAGGATAAGGTAGGATTTCACTTCAAACTCCTTTTTTATCCTCAATAAGTTTCTCTTTTGACATGAAGAAATTCTTCCTTTCCGTGAAACTCACGGCTTTGTCTTCCTTGCTCCACTTGGTCCTTAAATACAAGGTTGTAACTCTGATAATGGTTTCATGGCTGAGAGTGATTGCTAACCTTCTCACAACAATGGTGGCACTTTCCTCTATTTGGGAATTCAAATCCATGGGAAATTAAAATGCAAGTTCATCATCATACCCCTTTAGCAACTCAAATAATCCTATCCATTGGTGCCTTCTGAAAATTTGTACCATAGGAGCATGTAAGTGGATTATTATAGTGTCTGAGGGTTACCTCGCCCCATCTCTTGTGTTGTACCTTTTCAGTGTCAATTAAGTGAGAGAGATATTTTTATTTGAAGGCTTCAGTGGTGATGCAATGTTTTAATGTTTGGCAACAGTGAGTGAAAATGGTTCTTATATCCTCTATCAAAAAAATCCCCTCTTCTCCAACCACTATAATTCTCAAGAATACCTCTTATTTTCATAATTAAACTCCCACATATTATAGAATCTGAGTACAATTTTCATGCAATTTGGATGTGAGTATGGTGACACTTACTTCTAGTTATGTATCATTGTATGTATGTGGTGTTTTGGATGCCAATTTGAACCACTGTAGCCCATTTTCACCTTCTCCTTCCTTCTATAGGAGTCTCTTATCCCTCATGTATCAACCTCAAGTTTGTGTGTAGCTCCCTCTTGTTGCAATTGTAGAGCATGATTTGAAACTCCTCGGTGGCACCAGAACTTGTCCTTCTCTCTAAGTATTTTCAAAATGAGAAAATATGCAAAAAAAAATTGATCCTGAGTACATAATATTCCATTTTTGTGTGTAGGATTGGAGTTCTATGATGACATGTCAATCACATGGGGTTTCCTCTTTTGGACCGTTGTCTCCACTTGGAGCAATCATTCTTCCTTCCCTTGTAATCACCACCCACTAATAGTGAGCCTCACTCCTTTGATGTGACATCTCCATGTTGCATGAGTGGAAAATTAAATTTTAGTTCACTATCCAAGGGTGGCCAAGTTAACTGGCCACTTCCATCTTATAAAAACACGCCTTCTCAATATTCACACACTTTAGTTATTTACACGTAGGGAGGAGGTAGATATTTTCCATACCTACGCCTACCTGGTGATCGAACTACTATAGAAGTTGTCATGCTAGAGCTGGACCATATCATTTACACCAAGGGAGTTTAATTTCTGACTTTCTTCTTATGCATATCTTTCTTTATTTTTATGATTCTTTGACTATGTTTTTTTGTGTGTTCACAGGTACCTATTTTGAATCCAATTTGTTGTTATTGGAGGAAAAATCCCCCTGAGGGTGACATCTCTTCCTCATAGTGGCAAGCAAGGTTTCACCTCTCTTCTATGATGAAAGAAAAATCAAGATCGATGGTCTTTGTGGTGAATGTACAGACTGTTATAGGAGAAGGTTTTCTTCCGATAGTAGTCTTCTTATCTCTTTTTTTAGTCTTCAGTCAGCATGAGGGTGATGAGGGATATGATGACATGCCTTGAGGATATTTTTAGGGTCATGAAGGAGTAGTGTAGATAGTGGTAGGATAAAAAATGGTGGCTTTTGTGTCTATTTTTTAGAAAAACAAGTATGATAGAGTGGAGAATTTGAGAAATTTTTTTATGAAATGGAGTGGATGGATGTTGGATGGGTGATGAAAAAAAATCATTTGAGGACTTTATTCATCATTTATTAGAGTTGTGATGTCATTTTTGGCTGTCATCCTCCTCTTATATTCCTCTTATGTATTTACAGGATCCTCATCTATCATTATAGGACCTTCCTATATCAATACAAGTCCTTCCTAGAACATCACAAAGAGGGGGTAAAAAAATGAATTTTATGTTGAAGGGATGGTGGAGAGAGATGGTAACATGAGAGAAGATGATGGATATGAGGTGGATGGATGTAATAATGGATGATATCTTGAAAATTTCAGCCTTTTAGCCATGAAACCTTCCACTTTGTATAATCCTGCAAAATAAAAATAAAATTCAACAAACATGGTATTGGTTCCTTCCTTGTGTTCTTTCTTCATTTTTTTTATATTTTTTTTTTAGAAAATAAGACTACTCTAAGGAGGTTTTCAACCTACATTCTTGCCCTAGGTTCCTAAAAGGATTTTTTCACCTGGAGATATTTATCATTTTCTATTTTCTCCTTTTTTCTCCTGTGTTTCCTTGGAGAGGTTTTCAACCCTAGATTTGACCTCAAGTGCCTCATAGAGTTTTTCATCTAGGCATAATTTTTCTTTTTTTGTTTTTTTTAAACTTCTAGGGGTGTTTTGGACTGGAATCCATGAAACTCCCACACATTAACTTATCTACTAATGGTATTGATGAATTGTTCCTTGGACATAGGTCTTTTGTATAGATTCAACATATAGCCATTGACTAGCAAGGGAATCCCTTCCTCATCAATGGTATTTATCTAGATAGCTCGATTTTCATGAAATTTATCCACTTGGTATGGAGCCAACCTTCTTGTCATTAATTTCTCTTTAAAATATTTTAACCTGGAATCATATAACAACGCCTAATCCCCTTCCTGATTTTTTTTTCTTTGATATGCTTGTCATTCGAGACCTCCATTTTTAGTCGTATAACCCCAATGTGGAAGATGTCTTGCATCCTAAATTCATCCAATCCATTTAGTTGGAGCAGACTTTCTTGATGTTCTCTTGTGATATTCTAAGTCCAATTGGGATACCATTCTCAAAGTGTTATTGTTGAGGAGGTAAATCCCCTCTGCGGACAGAGGCGATCCCTACTAGCCCAGCAGGGGTCTAGAAACAAACAAACAATGCTATGACGCAAGCTCCTAGTTACGAAATGAAAGACTTGGGATAAGAGCCTACCTGGATTCCAACGCTAGATCTGAAGAAGAAGATGTCCCCGTCCTTCAACCTTGGCAGATCACAATCCTTCCACGATCTCCGTGGATGAACACCTGCACACAGAAGAAACGAACAGATACATGCATAGGAACCAGCATACGTAACTAAACATCGGTCAGAAAATATATTACTCGCATTAACATGATAGAAAAAGGAGTGGAACCATAATCATAGTCATCTATTAAAGTGATAAACGAATAGAAGTTACAACCAAGTTCTGACGTCGCAGCTTCCTTCGAACGGGTCTCCGGTTGTCCACGTCTCGCAAAGCTCGCCATGGAAAGGGAAACCTCTCCAGAGTCTCGTAACAATGGTCTCCTCGCTTGAATGGGCCTTAAGGGAAAGAAGGGATTCTTTACAGCACAAAGGCGCTTGGGAATAGGGAGATGCAAAGCTTCAGCACTTCAAGACTATCAGCCTTTCAGCCCCTTCGTCAATGGATGAAGGCTATATTTATAGAGGAGAGGAGGAGGTTGGGATCCCTACAATAGTGGAAGGGAGGCCTTATCCTTTGGGAGGTTCCCCATATGGTGGAAACAAGAGGCCAAAGGAGGAAGGACGTGGTTATTCAGGCGAAACCACTCCTGATGACTCATCCACGAAGTTGTTGTAATCGAAACTTCGCCTCTTTTTTAAAAAAAATTCCATAAACAGAGTGGCGCGGGTACAACACTGGGACAGAGCGCCAATTGGCGCGGGCTCAGTGTTAATTTTCCCCCATTGGCGCGAGTACATAACGGGCTACCAGCGCCAATGAAAAAACATGTGTTTTTAGGGGTCTGTTCAGGAAATGATAAACAGGAGAAATGTTGTCCTCATGGAAAGGGATGAAATGAAGGTATTTTCAAGGCTTGACATTGCTCACAGGTCACATAATGGGTCCTCCATTGTGCGGGACGGTGAATGGTAAGGACGGTGACAAATTACTGTGTAACAGATGCCCCCTAAAGCATGAGGCCCGAGAGAGAGAGAGGGGTGAAATGCTTTACGAGAACATGCGGAAAACCTGTGCAGAAAAATACAACTGATATCTCAAGTACATGATGTGTATGCGGTATGGGCGCAGCCATCCGAAACAGAGTATACTATAATCCAGATCCAAGGTATGGTCGCAGCCATCCAGTGAGGATCGATAAATAGACTCAGGTATGGTCGCAGCCATCCAATCAGTGAGTCATGTACATAATCATAATAATCCACAATCGCAGCCTGGATTACAACAGACACAATCCAGGGTCTTGCGCTCCATCTCGACCCAACAAAGTACAAGTTCAAGCATGCGAATATGTGAGCTGAAGTCGAACATGCAAGAACATCGTCTGATTACCAGCCAATGATGAAAGCTGTTAACAGACGCGAGAGAAACCATCAATAATGACAATGGTCCTCAAGGTACTAAGGTACAATCTACGGCGTGCGAATAAATGAGTTGACGTCGAACACCCGCAGAATCACTCGATCGGAGGTCAATGATGTAAACCTCACGTCGAATGCGACGAACCTGCCATTGAGGCATGCAGGCTCCAAGGTACCATCGGGAGTCTCTAGACCAACTTCCTGGATAATGAGTTGAAGTCGACAGGAAGTGACCTTGATCGAAGGTGGGCCATAATGATTCCCACATCATCGACACGAGACAGAGGAACATGATGTTTTGTTGTGAATCAAGATCGTATGAGAAACAGAGGAAGGTTGATATTTGCAGAGGCCAACTTCTCTTGAACATATAAACGGCACGACAGTGGACTTGGCAGTATTTGACATCAACGGATCAGAGGTCATGGTGACAAGGCAATGAGCAGAGGAGAGGTCAAAAGGGATTATCCAAACCCACGGAGGCAAAGTGAAAAAACGAGATGAGATGTCCCCAACCCGACACGAATGCAGACAAGTGCCATGTTCAAGAGCGACATACTGCCGACACGACAATGATGCTGGTTCCATTTTCCCCACCATTTCGGTGAGTACCTCTTTATTTTTACACAAGCTTGAAGAGGATACCATATGCTTGTCATATAAATCCGCCCTTCGGGCGAATCCATCCTAGTGCATTTAACGAGTCCTAGGAAGGAGGAAGGAGGAGAACGTCATTTCGACTAGATCCGATGTCATCAGGGTTTAACGAGTCTGACAAAGGGAGAACTCGGCGTCTTTTCATGTTTAGAGAGTTTGAAAAGACAGCAGAAAAGTAAACTCCAAAGGTCCCTTTTCGTAAATAGTTCCTCAGATCCGAAAAGGTAGAAAAAAATATCCGAGAAAACCTCCTAGTCGCGATAGGCTAGGGTATTCCTTTTTCGTAATCAATCTATCCCAGCCCGAAAAAGGGGTAAACGTATACTGGGTAGATGTCGATTCATGTCCACTTTAACGAGATCGAAACGACAAGGGCCTCGGTAATCTTTTCATGTTTAGAGAGTCAGAAAAGAGCTGAAAGATGACTCCTCCTAGAGGAACGAGTGGTATAAAGGGTAGCAACCGGTTCCGGTAATGGTGGAACTACTCAAAACATGATAAAAGTCAAGAGGCTGGCTAACAAGACCACTCATCGCAGCGGTTCCTCAGGAACGGGTAAAACAACCAAGTGAAGGCATATGATCGGCCAAGCAGATAGTGACGATGGAGTGAGAAAACCAAGGCTCATCTGGCAAAAACAGGCTGATAAAATGGCCATCACAAGAGGTAAAATGGAGAAGGTTTCATTTTTACACAAGCTTGAAATCAGAAAACTCTGCTTGAAGTTGGTTTCATTTTTACACAAGCTTGAAACAAAGATAAACTATGCTTGAAACCGGTTTCATTTTTACACAAGCTTGAAACGGAAACAAACTATGCTTGAAAAAGTAAGCATGCCCCTAGCATGGTGACTCAATTCGAGGTACATGCCCCCCAAGCTTCAGTCCATATGAAAGGCAGATGGAGTGAAGGTTCAAGTTACAAGATCAAGAGAAAGACTCGACTGGGATTTTACGAGATCTAAACAAAGACTCGAATTGAACAGGAATGTGTTTCATTGTTTTAACGAGGTTGACACATTAAAAGAACTATCCTCAGGACACCTTGTTTCATGGTTTAAGGAGCTTGACACAAGACAAGAACCATGCTCCGAACACTCTTGTTTCATTTTTTAAGGAGCTTGACACAAGAAGACAAACTATGCTCCGTCGACCTTGTTTCATTTTTTAAGGAGCTTGACACAGGAAAAGAACCATGCTCCGCCCGACTTCATCATAATGAACAAGAAGTCGTCGCTTCCAAGAGTTCCACTCCCGATGGAAGAAAAACATCTTGGAAGTCAGGACCCAATGCCCCCAGCACACTATGTACAACGATGTCATCGCTGAGCACAGGCATGGGGTAGGTAGCCACATAGTTGACCTGCGGTGGGGCAGATACAACGGGTGGATAAAAACCAGGAGGGGGTGATGGCGGACCAGATGCCACATTGGGACCAAAGAACGAAATCTGATCAATGGTCACGATCCGTCCTTCATGTGGAAAGCACATCACGCGAAAGAGGGAGGAGACAAGTGCTCCCATGGCATAGGTGTAATCGCGCCCCAGGAGCAGATTGAAATCCAAAGGGCCTGGAATGACCATCACGTCTATATGGACGGTTTTACCTCCCAAAGTAACAGGTAACCTTGGAAGGATCCCCAACGGTTGACTGGTTCTTCTATTGAATGTCAACAGATTCTGCGTAATAGGCGCAAGCGGCGGCGAACCGAAAGCTTGCCAGGTAGTTGAAGACAGAATACTAACAGAGGCACCTTTGTCTATAATGGTGCTGGGTACAACCAGACCAAGAGCCTGTACTGTGATCTCGAAAGGCACATAAGACGGAAGGCGGAATCCTGTAAATCGACTCCAATCAAAGGAGGCGATCAGACTACTCGGAGGGGCTACCATCGAAATATGAAGGTCTTCCCCTGATTTTACTGAAGAAGGAGCATCCTCCATAACCTCCATCTCGAAGGTGGGAGGGGTATCCTCCGGAGCCTCCATCATGGGAGGCGGAGGAGGAGTTTCCTGAAGTACAGGGACAGGAGAATCTTTCTCCAAGTCCGAAGAATCTGAAGAAACCAGAAGCACATGAGGGTTATGAGATCCACTCTCGATAGAAAAGACCTGGTGCACCGCGGACGGGGCCAGTTCAACCGATCCCACGACCAACGGTTGGTCAGGGATGGATTCCTGAATTTGAATTTCTGAGGGAGTGGGATTGACCAAGGATGACTCTTGACCAATCATGGGATCAGCTGGCGGAGGACTCGAAGAAAGTCGGTTATAACCAGGTGGAAGGCGTGGTGTAGAACCGACTGGGTTGTCCAAGACTCGTTTGGCTTCATCCATATAAGGACAAAGGTGAATGGCATGGTGCCCTTCACACAATTTACAGGGATTGGTGATCTTACCCTGCTTCTTAGAGTTCTTATCAACAGCAGCTGAAGACGCGCCCCCAACTTGACTCCCGGAAGCCAAAGGCAACGGTGGGCAGCCGTTGGACCATACTTCGAGCACCTTGGGAATGCCAAGGCAGTCTCGAAGAAGATGGTCTCCCGTGCACAACATGCACGAGAACTTGACTTTCCGAGGAGGGTTGGAAGGACTATCGAGAGGAGATTCCTTAGGGACAGTAGCTGTACATTTAGCCTCTCGCTTATCGGACTTCTTCTTCTTTGTCTTCTTCTTCTTCTTCTTAGCCACCTGGTTACTTGAATCCAGACTTTCACCAGGCGAAGTAGAGGAGGAGGACGCAGAAACAGGCGAAGAAGGGGAGAGGTCCACCTTGGAATCAACATGAGGTTGTTCAGGTGGAGGAACTGATTGAACAGTAGTGGAGACATTCGGGACAACAGAGGTCGAGAACAACCAAACAGGCAACCCAACAGTTAACCCAGGAAGGGACAACGTCGCCATGTAAGGAGCACCAACATTTCCAAAAGGAGGAAAATGACCAGGATTCCCTTCTGAGGGGATTCCTTGGTTGGTGAACTCTGAAAAAGTTGCCATCAAACTCAAAACCACCCACGGGCTGAAAAAGAGTTAAGGGCACACGATCAAACGGTCACAAGCAATATCTAAACGGGTGTGTTATCGTGGGAGATTGATTTTACCACATTGGAAAATAAACAAATTCTACCGTTTCATGTTTTAAGAGTCGAGAAACGATAAAAAGATGACTCTATCTCTTTCGGAGTTGATACAAGCGTGAAAGGACAAGCGCTTGACGGTCTTTTCAAGTTTAGGGAGTCAGAAAAGACCAAATGACTGCTCAGGAAAAACTAGGCACAAAGGGTGTACCAAATATCCGTGAACTGCAATATACACCTTGGTTTCAATAATGAAACAGAAATTGACCAAGGACTTTCCGTACGTGTAGGTAGTCTCCCCGAATGCTGTGTTCGGTGTATCACGGGTATAGGGCGGCAGACTCGGCTTCCTGTGGATAAAGGATTGAAAACCTAGAGGGGTCTCCCTTTATATACGCGACGGTACGGGGAGCGCAAGTCCGTGCTAGCGCTGTCTAAAGCCAACAGGCGAACGACAGCTGCTAGGTTTAACGACGCCGGAACACGTCTCTAGCCTAGACCTTCTAAGTATGCTGCGTTAAGTTCCAATGTTGCCTTAGGTTAATTGAATAAATTTTACAGTTGATCTTCAATTAAGTTTCAATTTCCAGGCCCTATCGTATGTAGTGTCTCCTAAATGCAAGCTATATGCCACGATGCAACATTTCGTTCGATGAAAACTAGCTAAATGAGAGTTGAGAGCTTTTATACAAACGAAATGAACGAAATACAAAAATGAATGTCTCTAATGCAACTAATGCAATTGCACACTTTTCATCCAAACACTAATCACTAGCAATATGGAAAAGATCACAATTTGCACTAATTTAACAAAAGCAAAAGAGATTATTTTTTTTGATTTTCAATGTTTAATGGCTAATGTGCACTGAAAACAAAAGGAACAATTTGAGAAATGATATCTAAGAGAGCGAAGCAAACAACATTCACTCAACGAAGCAAGCAACCAAATCTCTAAATCGACCCAAAGTCCCTCAAAGCAAAGAAAGACTTGAAAACACCCAATGGACCGTGTGATCTAGGTCCAAAGCAAGGGCAAACGAATTCTGAATGAAAGAATGAACAATCACTCAAAAGACGCAGAAAAACAACCAAAGACTGTTAAGAGAGCGTGGAGAATCAATCAACAAGTTGACAAGACAATCAAGACACCAAAACTCCCAAGGAGGGCTCGATTCACTATGCCACTAGATGCCCTAGGGCTCAAATCGTGAAATCGATAGACAGAGGCAAACAACCAAAGGATAGCGGCGAATTCCAGTCAAACAAGACTCCAACACACTCAGACAATCAGGAAATCAAGAAGAAAAGTACTGGTCAAGCTCAGAAAGCCAAAAAATGAAGAAACTCAAAAATTCACAGGGGTGGCGCGACTGTGGCCTTGAAACTAGCGCCAGAGGCCGATTGGCGCGACACAGACAAATGCAACAAGCGCCAAGTGGCGCGACTGTCGGGTTAAAACCCGCGCCAGTCGAGTTCTTCAATAAAAATTAAAAAACAAGCTATTCTAAAAGTAGACCAATACAAGCTAAACAAACCAAGAGGCTAAAATAATGAAAGAATCCAACCCAGAAGGTTCATCAAGCAAGGAAAAACAATCAAAGCGAACCAATCATAAATGGGACAAGGAAAACCAGACGATCCCCAGCGGAGTCGCCAATTTGTTGAGGAGGTAAATCCCCTCTGCGGACAGAGGCGATCCCTACTAGCCCAGCAGGGGTCTAGCAACAAACAAACAATGCTATGACGCAAGCTCCTAGTTACGAATGAAAGACTTGGGATAAGAGCCTACCCGGATTCCAACGCTAGATCTGAAGAAGAAGATGTCCCCGTCCTTCAGCCCTGGCAGATCACAATCCTTCCACGATCTCCGTGGATGAACACCTGCACGCAGAAGAAACGAACAGATACATGCATAGGAACCAGCATACGTAACTAAACATCGGTCAAAAAAGATATTACTCGCATTAACATGATAGAAAAAGGAGTGGAACCATAATCATAGTCATCTATTAAAGTGATAAACGAATAGAAGTTACAACCAAGTTCTGACGTCGCAGCTTCCTTCGAACGGGTCTCCGGTTGTCCACGTCTCGCAAAGCTCGCCAAGGAAAGGAAACCTCTCCAGAGTCTCGTAACAATGGTCTCCTCGCTTGAATGGGCCTTAAGGGAAAGAAGGACTTTTACGCACAAAGGCGCTTTTGGAATAGGGGAGATGCAAAAAGTTTAAGATTTCAAGACTATCAGATCTCACCCCTTCGTCAATGGATGAAGGCATTTATAGAGGAGAGGAGGAGGTTGGGATCCCTACAATAGTGGAAGGGAGGCCTTATCCTTTGGGAGGTTCCCCATATGGTGGAAACAAGAGGCCAAAGGAGGAATGCCGTGTTTATTCAGTCGACCACTCTCGATGACTCATCCACGAAGTTGTTGTAATCGAAACTTCGCCTCTTTTTTTAAAACTTTCCATAAACAAGAGTGGCGCGGTGCAACATCGTACGTAGCGCTCAATTGGCTATGCTTAGTGTTAATTTTCCCCCATTGGCGCGGGTACACAATTCGGCCACTAGCCAAGGCAAAATGTGTTTTTAGGGGTCTGCTCAGGAAATGATAA
>JAXQQM020067384.1:0-73684 GCA_034641835.2 Pinus albicaulis
TTTACTACTTGCATAGGTATGCTCATGCAATCTCTGAGCTAGAAAAGGAGAAACTTAAGGCAGGGCAACAGCTACAGGCATTGGCACTCCAGATAGTATGCCTAGCAATATGGAAAGCAGAGGATATGAATGATGGTTTGTATATAATACTTCTGAGGTGTGTTTTTAATTGTTTAGGTGAAATCTTATTTTTATTTTTATAAATTTGAGGAGGAGACAGATTTGACACTCCTTTCATACTGTTTTTTCACAAATTTAACTAACACAATTTCATAGATCAGCACTTCCTAATAACTTGGTTTAAATGACACTCCTTTCATACTGTTTTTTCACAAATTTAACTAACGCAATTTCATAGATCAGCACTTCCTAATAACTTGGTTTAAAAGAATTGATCCGATTCACTACTGTCTTAATGTTCACTTACATGAACCTCAGAAGAATATTGTTTACCTTGCATACATCTCATTCACCTATGTGCTTTCAATCTAATCTTAAAATAACCATACATCTCATTCACCTATGTGTTTTCCAAGCAAGTCTAGAAAGAATTGGAAGGACTCACAAGTTTGATATCATATGTCAAGGAACCTCTATTACAGAGGCCTTAAAAAATTGCCACGAGAACAAATAATCAAAAGCCTTCAAAGCCTTGCCCCTCACCATCACATGGGGAGTCTGGATTGTAAGACATGCAAAAATATTTGAAAACAAGGACACTCTGTGCTTCAAATATGCATTGCAATGTTTGAACATCATGATAGCTTTCCCTCAATTATCAGTAGTCCATCAATGTGCAAGGCATTCTAACCTGTTATTATCAATCAAAGGCATTCTAAACCAGAAACTCTGTTTTCTAAACAGTTTCTCATTCCCACTTAAGAATTTATAAATTTATTGCAAAGGCATTTGTCCTAAACTGGACAGTTGTAACTCAATAGTATAGCCCTTGCCTAGGATTCACATCAAGAAATAACCTATAAGGGCCATGAAGATGTAGTCTACATCAATCTAATCTTAAAATAACCATACATCTCATTCACCTATGTCCTTTCAATCTAATCTTAAAATAACCATACATCTCATTCACCTATGTGCTTTCCAAGCAAGTCTAGAAAGAATTGGAAGGACTCACAAGTTTGATATCATATGTCAAGGAACCTCTATTACAGAGGCCTTAAAAAATTTCCACGAGAACAAATAATCAAAAGCCTTCAAAGCGTTGCCCCTCACCATTACATGGGGAGTCTGGATCGTAAGACATGCAAAAATATTTGAAAACAAGGACACTCTATCCTTCAAATATGCATTGCAATGTTTGAACATCATGATAGCTTTCCCTCAATTATCAGTAGTCCATCAATGTGCAAGGCATTCTAACCTGTTATTGTCACTCAAAGGCATTCTAAACCAGAAACTCTGTTTTATAAACAGTTTCTCATTCCCACTTAAGAATTTATAAATTTATTGCAAAGGCATTTGTCCTAAACCGGACAGCTGTAACTCGAAATGGAGGGAAGTAAAGGCTACTTGTCAATTGAACATCATGATAGCTTTCCCTCAATTATCAGTAGTCCATCAATGTGCAAGGCATTCTAACCTGTTATTGTCACTCAAAGGCATTCTAAACCAGAAACTCTGTTTTCTAAACAGTTTCTCATTCCCACTTAAGAATTTATAAATTTATTGCAAAGGCATTTGTCCTAAACTGGACAGTTGTAACTCAATAGTAGAGCCCTTGCCTAGGATTCACATCAAGAAATAACCTATGAGGGCCATGAAGATGTAGTCTACATCAATCTAATCTTAAAATAACCATACATCTCATTCACCTATGTGCTTTCAATCTAATCTTAAAATAACCATACATCTCATTCACCTATGTGCTTTCCAAGCAAGTCTAGAAAGAATTGGAAGGACTCACAAGTTTGATATCATATGTCAAGGAACCTCTATTACAGAGGCCTTAAAAAATTGCCACGAGAACAAATAATCAAAAGCCTTCAAAGCGTTGCCCCTCACCATCACATGGGGAGTCTGGATCGTAAGACATGCAAAAAAATTTGAAAACAAGGACACTCTATCCTTCAAATATACATTGCAATGTTTGAACATCATGATAGCTTTCCCTCAATTATCAGTAGTCCATCAATGTGCAAGGCATTCTAACCTGTTATTGTCACTCAAACCCCCCGGGCCTTTTTTGATGGAGCATCACAACGAAACCCACCCAAAGGAGCTCATGTTTACAAGGAAAAAAACAAAGAAGCTAATATGTTTTACAATGACAGCTTCGAATTTCAATAAGGCAACTGGGAGCTCCAAGAGTCCCAATAGGGCCAGATTTCTACTTATCTTCATGAATCTTGACTTTAAAATCCTATTAGTCTCAAAGATGCGTTTTTGAAAGACTCATTTTCTGAAGGCAACCTCTGAAAGTTTTTGGAATTCTTCAGGGAAAAAGGTTAAAGAGGTTATGCCCTCATTTGAATAGATCTAATTATGGGCTATGGTTCTGAACGGGATACATGGGACCCTCTGTTGTGTAATGATGTGATCACATGTATTTTTGTTAACCTCTAATAAAATTACTAAAAATTTTCAGAGGGAAAAAAAAGAAGGCTGAAAAAAACTTCCATTAAAAGAAAATAATAGAATTATTAAAGCTAAGCTAATATGTTGTACAATGACAACTTGGAATTTCAATAAGGCAACTGGGAGCTCCAAGAGTCCCAATAGGGCCACATTTCTACTTATCTTCATGAATCTTGACTTTAAAATCCTATTTGTCTGAAAGATGCGTTTTTGAAAGACTCATTTTGTGAAGGCAACCTCTGAAAGTTTTTGGAATTCTTCAGAGAAAAAGGTTAAAGAAGTTATGCCCTCATCTGAATAGATCTAGTTATGGGCTATTCAATTTTAACCATAGGGATGACGGAAATACCATTAGACGTATTAGGATCACATGTATTTTTGTTAACCTCTAATAAAATTTCATAGATTAAAGAGCCAGAGTCCAGTGCCTCTGGAAGCATGTCAAGCATGCGGCATCATCCAAGATGCATACTGCCTCGCAAAACGACCTTTGCTCATGTTTACAAGGAAAACAACAAAGAAGCTAATATGCTGTACAATGACAACTTCGAATTTCAATAAGGCAACTGGGAGCTCCAAGAGTCCCAATAGGGCCACATTTCTACTTATCTTCATGAATCTTGACTTTAAAATCCTATTTGTCTCAAAGATGTGTTTTTGAAAGACTCATTTTCTGAAGGCAACCTCTGAAAGTTTTTGGAATTCTTCAGGGAAAAAGGTTAAAGAAGTTATGCCCTCATCTGAATAGATCTAGTTATGGGCTATGGTTCTGAACGGGATACAAACTGCATTAACGAACAGATGATATGAACGCCATACCTAGCAGCGGTGACCACGAGTAGAGGGAAACTGCAGCAGTCAGCAGCACTCACACTCAGAGGCAACGCAGCAGTCAACAGCACTCAGAGGCAACGTAGCAGCACTCGCTCAGTAGCAACTTTGTTCACTTCAGTTCTTCACTGTAACAGACAACAGGAAATCAGATAGATAACAATGAATAAACTAAAGAGATTTAAAAGACAATCTGAAAACTACCAGAACAAACTAATAACTACCACTGTTGCTGGTTCTTCCAACTGCGGCTGTAGCTCTCCCTCCCCATTCTTCCAGTTGCCCCTTCTCTGCAGCAAATGCGGCTCTACAGCGAATGACTCACTGATTAAGGTTTTGGGTTATGTTTGTTTTTTTAACTGTTTTATATCCATGACTCATCTTCCTTCAATCGTCTAACAACACATCTGACGATCACCAATTGTACACATAGGCAGGTAGCAAAGCTGATTTCAAATAAATACGCCTTACGGCGTAATAAAGTTATAATTTAATTAATTATATGGATAGGCATGTCTATTTTGAAACAAGACTTTTAAAATTTTAATTTAATTATCAATAATTATTATGTGGATGGTAAGTATTTAATGTACATGGAATATTCTAGAATATTTGTAGTAGTAGTCACATATAAAAAGTTGAGATTTCTCTCAAAAGAAGTCTTTCTCTTTTTCCTTTTTTGATTAAATCGATTAATTTAAAGAAAAAAAGTCATATGAACATGAGTTATGGTCTTTTGAGCATGTGGTATTAGGAAGTCATAATATTGGCCCATGATATTATAACAAAGACTATTTATAAGTTTAAACTATACATGAAAAAGTAGGGTAACACTTTTGTTACATAATTTTTTTTCAATGTACATATATCTAATCTATATATTAAGTCTTTTTATAATAATAATAATAATAATAATAAAGTCATAATTTAATTATTTTTTATGATTTTTTTAATGTTAGCAATGTGAAATGTTGGTAGAGGTTCATTTAAATTTTAAAATAATCATATATATATATATATATATATATATATATATATATATATATAAACTGTGGGATAAATAATAATACAAAATTCCTAATTAAGATTAATTAGTAAAAATTAGAAAATTTATAAAAAACAATTGAATTCTTTGATTTTCGAGATGAAATAAACAACAATACACAATTCTAAGTCAAACATCATATTGAAAATTGGAATCTGGTGTCAATGTCGTGATTGCGGTTCCCTTTATGATACTTCAGTCTATTACTGCAATCCTGAATAAAACAGTGACATATTTTTATTAGTATGAATTTCCTTTTCACATTAATACTTCCCCTCTTAGAATTCATTCTGAGAATTAGAATTTTGATTTGCAGCGAAAAGTTACTTGCGAGCTAGTTATAAATCCTACCAAAAGGCTACACGGATCTATAGGCGTGTTGGAAAAGGTCCATCTCCATTACATGATTTCTGGCTCAACACAGATGATGGTTGCATGAGGAGAGAAAGTAACTTGGAAAAGGTTTAATGCTATAATAAGAAAATGTATACCTCATGAGTAAAGGAAAGAAAATGATCTAGAACCTATTTTCAACTGTACTACACTAAAGGAGGTGAAACCACGAGAAAAGGGCATGAGCAACAAGTACTAGTGGCTTTAAAGAGAGAACATGCTCTACAACTACTCATATAGTTTTAAGAATGAGCGTTAAGTAGTAGCACACAGATCCATAAAATATTGGTTAGACTTATTCTATGATATGAGCTCTATTGCTATGTTATTTTTGTCCAAGATTTATAAAATAAGTTTTGAAGTGTATTATTTTGTTTCTCTTTTTAATAGCGTTGTATTTCATATGAGGTACGAAACAAAATATTTTATAGATTTTGCAGTTTTTTATTATTTTTATTTTTAATTATTATTATTATTATTATTATTTTATTTTTTTGGGTTGTTTAAAAAAAAATTATCATAAAAAAATTATTTGATGAGTAAGAGTGTATGTTGAATTTGACTTGGGTTGGTAGTTTGAGTGGCTAAGAGCATAATTTGTTCTCTCATTTACTTGGGTTGGATTTTTATTTTTCTTGTATTTTATTATTCGTCAATATTGATTGAATTAAGTATTGGTGAATAGTCATAATGTTGTATATGTATTTCTTACAAATTATTGATTTTTCTTATGTAAGCAAGCAAAGGTAAAGGTTGTATGTAAGTAAGCCTTAAACCATTTAAGGGTTTGCGTGTTATATTGGTTAATTTATGGTTATTAATGTTGTTATTTATTTAATTAATTTTTCAAAAAAAAATAATAAAATTCTATTGGTATGTTCATTAAAAATGTCAACCACAAGGAGCATAAGTGATAGGATCAAGGTTAATTTGGGTGAATGAAAGATGGAGCTCTACTCTAGGGCTCCCACCCAACCATAGCCTCTAGATGTAGGCAAGAACTGATGAATCTCTTGTCTCCCCTTGCTCTGTATCCAAAGATCTTTATTTGTTTGGTTTAAATGGAATAGGATTTGGTTGACATTTTGGAGGACCTCTTCAAGGGAGTCTAGATATGGTCCTCTCCTCACAACACTACTCCTTCAAATCAATTAGATTCAATCCCCAATTTCTTATGGCCATCACATCAATGTGTGTTACTTCAGATGATAGAGTCATTAGTAACCTCATAATTCTTTGAAGCTACAACCTTCTATTGTCAAGGATCTGATTTGAAATATATTTTCAAGGATGGGATTTCTTCCAAATCATCTTTTCCTCACTGTCCCTCTAGCTATTTCTCCCTCTCGATCCTTGGTGATTTTCACTCACCTCGATCTCCTTTTGACGTGATGGTTACCAATTGTGATCATGTTGTGGTTCCCTTTTTTCATTGGTATATTTTCCTTGCCCCTCCCTTCCCTCCACTCAATCCAGTTTCCTAGGCAGCCTCCTAACCCTAGACATGCTTCGTAACAGTGGTAGCCTTTATCAGCAACCATTTTCCCACCCACTACCTGATAAAGAATCCACTAGGAAAAATTGAAAATGCATTAATAGAAAGGTAGAGGAGCCATGTCATGTTCTTCGAAAGGAAATTAACCTAAATGAAATCTACAAAATGGAAAACTCCACGATTGTTGAGAGATTCACGAGTAAAAGAATGTCCATGGCATCATTGCAAACCTAGATAGAGGTAAAATTTAGTCCATATTTGGGGAACTTGTTGTGTTGTATTATCTTAACAAAAGGCCACATGGGTTGGATTGCACCTTCTATAGAGGATTCCCAAAAAATCCTCCAGCATCGATGGCATTGGGGCAGTCGAGCAATATTTGTTAAAAGTGGACTAAGACTTTAATGTGTGGTCCGAAAAGCTATAAGTTTTTCCTATTTGGGTTTAGTTTTTAGGTCTTCCCCTCAACTTCTGGTCATAGGACATACTAAGAGAGATTGGGAGCATACTTTGATTTCTCTATGAGGCAAACCTACCCTTCCATCAATTCGAATATATGGGAATGTCATACATTTTAATATATCTCCTCCTACCTTCCAAAAGCTATCCCTATAAAGTCGCGCTAGATTTCTCATTAAAAAACTCTCGATTATGAGGGGATTCCCTTCAAATTTTGAAGATGCATGCCTATGGATATCTATGGAGATATTTCCCTCTGGGAAAGGAGAGACAAAAGTGGGTTCGAAAGGTGTAGCCTATGGATGAGACATTGAAAATTCCTCCTCCCTCAAATCCTTTGACGGTATAAGAGAACCATTTAAATGCAAAGGCTACTTCTCCCCCCATTCCTTAATTGGCATTAATTTCTACTCTTTTTGTTTTGGAGGGTCCTCCCTCCACATGTATGCCTAATTCACCTCCTCTTTTTAATATAGAAAATGAATTTTCTTCCTTCTTTTTTTTTCTTGTGCTTTCTTCCCCATACTCCCTTATCTCTTGATGACTACTTAGCCTCTATTATAGGGATTTCCATCCCTACTTCATCCCCCTTACTTTCCTTTTTCTCTATTCCCCACCCTCCCTTCCTCCCTCCCCCTTTCTTCCCTAAATTTACTCCTTGAAATTCATTTTCATAACCCATTTAATGTTCCCCCTTCCTCTCTTACAACCTTAGATCCTTATCTAAACTTCCCATCCCTTGAGAATTGTATTCACTTGTTTCCATTTTCCCTAATAAAGGAGGTGGATTGGGCTCTTTTGATGAAGTTTCCCCTAAGGCCTTTAGAAAGGGGGAAAAGTCATTTTTGTTGCATTCTCAAAAACATGAAAATTTTGCGATTTGGTTTGGGAAGCATAAATAAATTATTATGGCTCTTATATCTAACACCAATTTGAGAGTTTTTGGATGACAATCATTTCTCTCAATTGCAAGGGTTTGGCCAATCCCTCCAAGAAATTGACCATTAAAATACTAATTGATATTTATTCCCCTTAAAACCATTTGCTTCAAGAAACTATGATGTAAGGAAACAAGGTTTCTTAACTTTTGAAAAAATCCCTCCCGTCCTAAAATTTCCTCTATATTGATGTGTTTGGAAAATCCAAGGATTATTATCAGTTGGAAGGAAAATCATTGACAATGTTTATTTTCTTTGTTTATTTGCTTTGGTATAGTTATTGAATTCCATTCTAAGAATTTTTATTACTGTCCTTACTAAAATATTTATGGTCCTTACTGTGATTGGAAAGTACTATGGAAAAACACTCTTCATCTTCCTTGTTTCTCCTCTGGAAACATATTTTTGGGAGGATATATGATTTTCATGCTACCAGTTTCATAAATTTCAGGCCCCTCTTCCCACCTGGATCCTTTGGCAGATTTTCTCATTGACAATTTGGATGTTTCTAGACTTATTGACATACTTCCGCCAAAATTAGTCCCCACCGGGAGCAATAGTCGATTAAGAGAAGCACGAATTATGAAACGTTTAGATTGTTTCCTCTTATTTGAAGAGTTTTTGGATCGAAATATTTCTTCACCAATTGGTTTCTTCATGAGTAGAATTTTATCATCAACCCATCATCTTGGATCTTGACACATCTTCCATGAAATTAACATGATCCTTCAAATTGAACCCCCATTGGGTAGAAGTTCCTTCTCTTCAGGAAGATATAGAAAATGTTGGGTGCACTTACAACCCTTCTGAGATAATCCCCTCCCATTCAATTTTATAAAAGCATCAAGCTTTCTAAAGAGGCCATCTCCTCTTGGGGTAAGAATAAAAGGGACGTAAACAACATAATCTTGCGAGAAGTGGAATCAAAGCTAAAGGATCTTATAGAAAATATTGATCTAGGTTTTTCAAAAGAAAAAAAAAAGGCTATTAAAATTATAGAAGATAGGGACAGGAAAGTCTTCTTGAAAAAAATAAAGAGAGGATGATGAAGAATATATCCCTCTCGTTACAATATCATATCACAAATTATGTCCATAGAATTGAAAATCATAGAAATGTCATTAACACTATTTGGAAAATTTTAGAGGAGGGTGGATCAAAGGCTGCATCCTTCAAACACATAGATAGGGAAAGATGTAATTATTTTGGAAAAAAATTCCATCAAGAAAATAGATCTACCATTGATAATATCCTTCAGGTATCAAACTAATTCCCTAGCTTCATAAATCGAGAAGGAAATGAGGCTATAATGGAAGAAGTGTCAAAGCCTGAGTAATAAAGTCTTCCACATAGTTTTCAAGAAGGGAAAATCCCTGGTCCCGATGGTCTTCCTATCGATTTTTTCCTCGACAACTATTATTTTAATGGAGAGGATAAATTAAGTGTTATTGAATGCTCCATATCTAGTGGTAAAATTTTGGCACCTTTTAAGACCACTTTCCTAGCTCTCATTCCAAAATTTGATAACCCTTCCTCTAATATTTTCAATTTTATTTCCCTCTACAACACTATCCTCAAAATAATATTTAAAATCATAGCCTTTCTATTAAAATACATCCTTTCTAATAACATCTCTCAAGAGAAGTTTGGTTTCCTAAAAGGTTGTTGGTGTTGGAAAGTGTAACTAGGTTGGGTCTTCATAATGACTTGTAATTATGAATTTATGTAATGAAGAAGACAAAGATAATAAAATGTAGTTTGTAATACTCGCATCATGGGTTTCATGGAGTTTTTATTATAGGTTAAAGAATTCTTCTTAATGTCTTTAAGGGTTTTTCATCTTGTCATAAATGTATAATTTAGAGTCATGTATATGAAGTATTGTTACACTTGTCAAGGACAATTATTGATGTATTTGTATGGTCCGAGAACTTTTCAAAATTCTCCTTGGTGTCGGTTCAAATGTATTGAAGACGCTACTTGTCAAGTCGGCGTAGAAGATGCTAGAAGAAGTCGGCTCACCTTAGAGATTGTCATGTCAGCCTAAAGAGTGTAAGATTTTCCCTATAAGTAGACAAGTTTGCAACCTCATTACACACTACTAAGTTTGGATCAAGTTCTATAATGAAGTGCAAGTTAAGGTATGAAGTGGATACATGGTAGAGGCTCATCGCAACGAAAGGAAAGGGCTAATATAATATTTGGTCTTGGTTCTATCCACCTCAGCAAAGGTTATGCAATCTCAGAGCAAGATAAGGACTGTAATTAGTGCGAGAAGAAGAGATGTCGAGGGTCACTTTAGGACCATAATCAAGAGTGTAAATATTGTGTATTGAAGAAATTCAATTCAACATTGCAAGGAGTGTAAGTGATCTCTATGTTGGGATAATATACAACACAATTATCTCTAAAAGGTATCACACAGTCAGGTCATACTTTAGATATCTCTGAAGAAGACACACTACATAAGCACAGAGACACTACAACATGACAAGGATATTGGTCTAAGTTGTATACATTGTGAAGGAATATCACCACAACAAGCCATAATATTGAGAATTCATCTCTAGGAAATTGAAATTGGATCAAGGAAGGCAACACCTTGTCTAGAGTTATTAGACTAGGAATCGAGTTCCCTAGTGTTGGTGCAGAATGGTGCAGAAAAGGAGATCAACATAAGGAGCCTAGAAAGAGCAGTGACAAGTTTTTGGAGGCATACTAGTGTCAAGGGTCTATGTCATGGTTATGGTAGTCGTCAATTGAAGATCTATAAGAAGAATTTCGTTCAGGTTTTCCTCTCCAAGAGGGAGAGGTTTTGGCCCTGGCTTGAAAGTCTAAATATTTGTGTCTCTTGTGTTTTGATAATTGACTCTATGAAATACATAATAAGCTAATGAATATAATATCATAACAATTTCACAAGTAATTATCAAGAAGATAAATTTTAATTAAACACCCTAATTTCTCAACATGGTCTCAGAACTAAGGTTTTGAAGACAAGAAATGGATATTTAACAAGAAGACACATAAGTATCAAGAAATAAAGAACATTTTTCTAGAAGGAAACAAAGAAAAAGTAAAAAATTGACATTGAATAGGCAATCTTCAGATATAAGGAGATATTCATGTTCATTCAAGAAAGGAGTAGCTTGCAGAAATTGAAGAAACCCTCAAGTCATCTCAAGAATATCAAACACCTTTCTCTAAGGATCCATACGTCAAGGACACCATTTTGAAGCCATCACCATCAATAACTATTTGATGTTAAACTCAAATCAACATTGTTGGGTACATCATCAAACCACCTTGCTAAATTCAACCTAACAAGGAGCTTTTTCTGCTATCTATATCATCATCAAGGAAAAATCCAGTAGAGGAAGAAAGCATCTATCCAAGTAAGTATATTTATGACTTCATATGAATCTGTCAAAATGTATTTTTGCAAAGAAAGAAACAAATTAGTGAGGGTTACAAACTTTCTTTCATAGAAGAAAAGCATATATCTAAATTTGATTGAAAATGAAGTTATGGATTGCATCAAAGGGTCAGTGACTAATCCTTCAAAATAAGATACTCAAGCACATGCCAAATATATGAAGGGATAATTAAGATCCCAAATAATTCTTATAGAATCCATAAAGGACTCTCTCATTCCCTATATATCAAAACTAGAATCTTCAAAATAAATATATGACAAATTGGTGGAGCTATTCCACAGGGGCTTCACCCAATGAACCTATAACATATCACGTGCGATCATAGCATATTAAACAATACCCATAATTTGAGTACATATTGGAAAATACCTCTAAAAATCACATTATTTAACCCCATACCAATATAAACCAAATACACCTTCCCAATTTAAAAAGCCCCTACTTTCACTTTATATTGTAGGTATCCATTTTTTCATTAACATTTTTTATACCCCTTTATATTTTTCATTAACTTTGAGCTTCGTTTTTAATACCTGCCAATATAAAAACACTTTACCCCCTATATATCCCCCAATATATTATATCATTTTTTCCTCATTATATATCCCCCAATGTGAACCCATGTGCTATGGTATTGCTCCTGCAGTGAAGCCCCTGTGAGCTATTCTCAGTCAGTACTGCAGGAGAAGTAATATCTCTAAGACAAGAACTATACAAGTTGAAGCTGTCAAGAAGGAATCACTTCATATTCTACGAAGATTTCTGAAATGCGAGATCAACTATAGGAATTGGGAGAAGTAATGTCTGATAGAGAAATGAATACAGTGGTTCTAAATGCTCTACCATAGGGATGGGGAAACTTCACTTCAAGTATCTATGGTAAGAAAGAAGCAACACCATTCCAAGATCTATGCTATCTATGTAAGATAGAAGAGACTAAGTTAGAATATAAAATTTATATATCAAATGAAGAGAATCAATCCTATGCTTCCATTTCAAGAAGAAAGGGAAGATTTGGTAAGTTTGGTCCTCATAATAAACAAGGATAAGATATGATGTTATGATTGTAATGAAATTGGGAAATATAAAAAGGATCGTCCCAAATCTAATAAGGAAAAGAGAAAAAAGAAAAGAAAAGGAAGAAGCACATATCATTGGAGAAACATAAGAACTAGATTCGAAGAAGCCTAAAAAATAAGAAGTGAAATAAATCTGTTATGATTGAGATCATCTTCCTCTGTAAGAGGCATTTGTCAGTTGTAAAATAGTATGTTAGATACATACATCACTTTATAATTTACATCATGATGGAAGCATTGAAGGAGGAGCACTAGTCATAGGAGGATGTTTGTAACACATTTATGTGACAACTATGTTATGAGATAAATGGCTCCTCGGAACCCCATTATAGAAGGCAGTCATCAAGATCAAGGGTCATAATTTAATAATCAATATGGAAACAAGTGCTCACATTTTCTAATGGAATACTCTTTGGATTCAATAGTTAGAAATAAAGCAAAAGGTTTCATCGAGAATTCTAACTTGCATAATTTTGGGATTAAGATATGGTGACATATTGATGAAGCGGGTCAAGGGAAAATAACACTTCATTCCAAGGAAACCTGCTGCAGGATGAATCAAACAGAAAATAATGAGGTAAATGTATATATATGATGGCACTAGATTCTATGAAGTCATGTCATGTGGTTGCAAGTAGTATACTTCTATCTTTAAGAAGTATGATCAAAATAGAAAGCGGAAACTGTTTTGATGCACAGGTTTCCAAAAGGTGTGATCTATACTAGATGAAATCAACATAATATGTCCTCATATGGAATATGAGGTGATTTTAAATTATCAAGGAACTTCTCGGTGGAATTTCCTGGGAATGAAATATAATTGTGTGGAGAAAGAAAAAAAGGGAAGATATCGTGGAAGTACAAACATGGAAAGAAGCAATCAATATCCAAGAAAACCAAGAAGACATGACTAGAAAATCTCCTAGGAAGATATGTAGACTCTGATATAAGTCTGGAAAATATGGAGACCCTTGAAAATACATATATTTTGGAGATGTGTGAATCTGTAAATGAAAGATACAGATGCCTACAAGAAGATGTCATGATGCAAGATCATCACTAAGATGAATTTTGATTTAAAAGTTCATATTTATAATTAAATAATACCTAATGAGCTTATGCAGGACTGCCAAAGGGAAGCATATATCTTCCACAAGTTGATAACCATATGGCATGATGAAATATCCTTGAAAGAATTATGGTTCGAAGAAAAGCAACATGGCATGAAGCTAGACCAAATAAGAAGATTGATGGATCACTTTCTGATAAAGGGCATGACTCTTGGATGAAAGTGATGGATGATATTTTCCCTATGAAGATATCCCAAATATGAAGACTCCTCAACAACAAAGAAAATCCATGACATTAAGGAAAGGAGTTCTTCATGAGCAGCTGGGTTTTTTCATCATTGCTGTTGTAGGTCCCTGATTAAGAGGGAGCCTGGTAATAACTTTCTTACTTGGACCAAACTCGGTAATTCCTAAACTTAGAGGGAGCTTAGGTACATTCCTTTGATAGGAATGAGTACATTCCTTTGTGAAATATTTTCTCCCTAACTGATATGGAGATATAGACACATCATTTTGGTCTTCACCTAGAATATTAAATGCAGGATTGGGTAATCATATGGCATCTGATACTCTTTTGGATGTATTAGGACATCCAAGGAAAGAGTAGTCATGGAAGGACATATATTCTTTGAGGACTGTGAATCCAATAGTAAGTAATCCTGGTGGACATATCCTAATTGAACCCAAGGTGGGATATTTTCCTAGAGAGACAATGATGAGGGTGTCTACTCATTATTGGTCTTGCCAACATTGTAGCTTATGGTCTCATGGAGAGATGGAGTTGTTAGTCAAGGCCTTGCATTGTGAAAATGATGGTTGACCTGATTCTATGTATATGGGATTACCAATTAGATTATTCTTATGAGATTCTTCATATTGAGAGGGACCATGTACCATTATGAATACCTCCCTAGTTAAGAGGGAGTGTTCGAAATTGTAACTAGGTTCAGTCTTCATAATGACTTGTAACTATGAATTTATGTAATGAACAAGAAAAATATAATAAACTGTATTTTGTAATAATTGAATCATGGGTTTCATGAGCAAGGATTTTTTATTGTAGGTCAAATACTTATTCTTGATGTCTTTAGGGGTTTGTCATATTGTCATAAATGTATAATTTAGAGTCATGTATTTGAAGTGTTGTTACACGTGTAAAGGAATATTATTGGTGTATTTTTATGCTCCAGGACCTTGTCAAAATTCTCCTTGGTGTCAGCTCAAATTTATTGAAGACACGACTTGTCAAGTCAGCCTAAAAGATGTTGGAGGAAGTCAGTTCACCTCAAATATTTTCATGTCGACCTAAAGAGTGTAAGATTATCCCTATAAGTAGACAAGTATGCGGTATCCTTACAAACTACTAAGTTCGGATCAAGTTCTATAATGAAGTGTGAGTTAAGGTTTGAAGTGGAAAAATGGTAGAAGATCATCACGGTGCAAGGAAAGGGCTTATATAATATTCAGTCTTGGGTCTATCCACCTCGGCAAAGGTTTCACAATCTCATAGAAATATAAGGAATGTAACTAGTGCGAGAAGAAGAGATGTTGAGGGCCACTTCAGGACCATAATCAAGAGCGTAAATATTGTGTATTGAAGAAAGTAAAGTCAACATTGCAAGGAGTGTTACGAATCTCTATGTTGGGCTAATATACAAATCGGTTATCTCTTAAAGGTATCACAGAGTGAGGATATACTTCAGATATCTCTAAAGGAGACACACAGCGTAACCAAGGAGACACTATAACAAGACAAGGATATTGGTCTAAGTTATATAAAACGTGAAGGAATATCACCACAACAAGTCTATACATAATATTGAGAATTCATCTCTAGGAAATCGAAATTGGATCAAGGAAGGAAGCACCTTGTTTAGAGTTATTAGTCTAGGGACCGAATTCCCTAGTTTTGGTGCATAACGGTGCAGAAAAGGAGATCAACATAAGGAGCCTAAAAATAACAGTGACAAGGTCTTGGAGGCATACTAGTGTCAAGGGTCTATGTCATGATTATGGTACTATCAATTGAAAATCTATAAGAAGAATTTCGTTTAGTTTTTCTCTTCAAGAGGGAGAGGTTTTGGCCCTGGATTGAAAGCCTAAATATTTGTCTCTTGTGTTTTGATAATTGACTTAATGAAAGACATAATAAGCTAATGAAGATAAGATCTATAACAAGTTCACAAGTAGTTATCAAGAAGAGAAATTTTTGTTAAACACCCTAATTTCTCAACAGTTGGATACATGAGGCTATAGGCCTCTCTCAAGAGGGCCTTCACTCCATTCATACATAATGAAAGAAATATGTTATTTTCAAAGTGGACCAATTGAAAAATTTTGATTGGTCTGTTGGCATTAGGGGAATTTTGAGGTCTAAAATGGGACTCCTAAGAAAAATATACAACAAAAATAAAATTTATAAGAACCAATAGGATTCAAGATGATGATGTCAACCATGGGGGATGATTGACCATTTTTTTAAGTAAAAGGGTAAAAAAATTAAAAAATAATAAAATAATAAAACTACTTTTTCAACTCATATTTTCAACTTATCTCCCAAAGTTTTTACTCAAATTTCAAGTGAGAGTACTCGTTGGATGCAAAATTTAATTCCTCATCCAATGAGTACCCATGTTGCATACTTTTGATGGACCCTACTACACAAAAAATGAGAAATACATATAAAAAAAAAAGTGATTGCAATCACCTTTTTTCATGTATTTATCATTTTTCGTGTAGCAAGACCCATCGAAAGTATGCAACATGGGTACTACTTGGATGAGGAATTAAATTTTTCATCCAATGAGTACCCCTACTCGAAATTTGAGTAAAAAATTTGGGAGATAAGTTGAAAAAGTAGTTTTTTATTTTTCCCTCTAAAATTTGATGATGTCATCAAATCCTATTTTATTATTTCCATTATTATTTTATAATTTCCTTAGGAGGCCCATTTTAGACCTCAAAATTCCCCTAATGGAATCACGATTGTTGTTAGACCAAAACCCGCAGGTGTTAGTCAACAATCACATTGCTAGAGATAAGGATCCACGAGAGGCGGCTAGTCCATGTTGTTAAACACATGGGGAGTGTTGGCTTATCCAATGTCCAACAATATCCCCCTAAAACGAGACGGGTGTGTATCGAACTAGTGACCTACGCTCTGATACCACTTGTTGGGAATCACGATTTCTGTTAGACCAAAACCCACAGGTTTTAGTCAATGATCGCATCACCATAGATAAGGATACATGATATGTGGTAATTCCATGTCGTGAAACACACAAGGAGTGTTGGTTTATCCAATTTCTAACAATGTCCAGATGGTTCTATATCAGACTTCTCGTTATACATTTGGGATTTTTTCACTATTTTTTCTCCTAAGTTCTCAATCACATTAGTTCATCCTCAATGGAAATCCTAATAAATTGGTTTTCATCCACTTTCTTCAATCCTAAAAGAGGGTTGCAACAAGGCTACCCCCTTTCCCCTCTCCTTTTCCTTTTGGTAGTTGATGGCCTCAATAGGCTCATTGAAAATTCTAAAGATAAAAATATCTCTTTTAGTATATCAATCACTCAAAATTTCTCATCACATCTCATATTTATTGATGACATCCTAATCTTCTCATAAATGTATTTGGATCATATTCACACCCTGAAGTACATCATAGGTCCATTAGCCTTAACTACGAGCATGATCCTTAATCTCAAAAAGTCATCCTCGTATGAAAATGGTTTGTAAAAGAATGAAAAAATAACATCCTAATGAGCTTGGATATTCATCCTAAAAAGAGTGGTGGGGAATTGAAATACTTGGGTTTCTTTCTATAATCAAATAATTACACCAAAACTTATTGGATGTGGCTTCTTGCAAAAACTGAGAATAGAATTAGATCTTGGTCTAAAAGTGGCTTTCTCAGGCTGAAATAATGGTACTATGCAAAGTAGTTATTGAATTGATTCCTATCTACTAGGTGTCATTGTCATGGATCCCATTCACCTTGGACTTTAGTAAACCCTTCACCTTAACAACCTTTTCTTCAGTTGATTTTCCAAAATACCTTATTATTTGGGGCTTAAAAGATATCCATTCATGCTTCACAAATATATTTCTCCATCCTCAATCCTATATTGGAATAGATTCCTAGTCAATATTCAAAAAATGGCTCTATTATCTAGAAATAAATGGTGCATGCTATTCCAGTCATTGGAAATGGTGTCAAATGGAAAGTAGGTAATGGTTAAAAAATTCTTATTGGAAAATATCCTTAGATAAGGAGCCAAAAAAAAATTTTCTTATTGAACCCCCTAATTCATAAAATCAATGAGGAACGTTACATTATTCTAAATCAATTTTTTGTCAAAAACCATCTTAGAGGGAAAAAAAGGAGCTTTCTTCAATGTTGCTAAATTTGGGAGGTGATGTTGTTTATGAATGGAAAATATTAGTCTAGATCATGAAAAAAATATTTGGTAAACATCTCTTATACTAAAGATCTTCTGATTTTGTCTCCTAGTCCTTTTGGAATCTGCTCTCCAAAAATTGGTAATCTATTTCTGGCACAAAAATCCGTTCCTCTTAAGCCTCGATGGTGGGGGGGGGGGGAAGGGGGGAATTATCAGGTAAATATCCCTCAAAAAATACATATTCATGTTGCTTTTTATTTGTGATAAGGCTCCAACCTGGAAAAGTCTTCAGAAAGGATGCTTCCATGGTCCTAATAGATGCCCCCTCTATCTAGAAGTCTTCTAATCTATTGCTCATGTATTCATCAATTTCCCCTTTTCTTAGTCGGTTTGGAAGGAAATTCAATCTCAGGAAGGCCCCTCTTGTACTTTCCAAGGATCTTGCATAGATAATTACTTAAAATATTGGCTCCTGGAAAATCATAAGACACAACATAAAGCTCTACCTTTGGTAGTAGCTTGGGAATTCTGGTTAGAAAGGAATCACACTATAAAGAGCATCTTAGCTTCAACACTTCCATATATATGGTGGTTCAAAGTCACTCATCGACGAAATTATGGGAAGATCTAATTTTGGCCCAACACATATCAAATGTTGGATGGATCATATTGTGTTGTCAAGACAATAGTTTTAAACTATTACCTTTCAGCACATCTTATGAGAGGTTAATATGGAAGCGGATGACCTCTCCAAACTTGGTCTACATGCCCCTGCTGGTTATATTTTTTTTGTTGAAGATGGCATGGTGTGGGAGAGGGAAAGTGTGATCATCAACTAATTTTTTAGATATATGTTTTTGTTTTACATGATTTCTATATGGACTTACTCGATACATATATGTTGTAATGTTTTTGCTATGAATTATCTATCATAGGGGAGGATTACGTCATTATTTTGTATTGTTTTTTATCATATGGATACCTTGACGTTATCTCCTTTCTGGTCTTGAAGAGGATGGCAGAAAAAATTATGATATATGTACTTATTTTTCATATATAAAAAATAGGTGTTATTTCTTCTAAAAAAGAAAGAATTTTTATAACCGAAGACGTCGTTGATCAAACAATCCATTCATGAAATATTTTTACAAAATGCAAACTATTTTTTTAAATGTTGATAGTGCATTGGTGTTCATTCATGATTTAATTGACAAGTAGTTACACCAACCCCTAGAATTTTACAACAAATCTTTTTTATAATCAATCTATTCATTTAAGCAAATCCATGATCACGTTATTGTGGGATATGTTTTCATTTTATGATAGGTTATTTTTTTTTTAAGGTTTACTTGATGTACAAGATATTTAAACTTTGAATCTCATGGTTTATATAATACTTTATAACATTGTGAACATAGATTGAACTTTCCCTTGCTAGCTAGGTTATTATTAAAATAGAATTATTCTATTTTCTCATTTATTAAATATAGAAACTAATTAAAATATTAATTTAGAAGATTTCGAATTAAGATTTGATATATGTTGATGAAAATATGGTAAATTTACATGCAGTTTATCTTCATATAATGATGATTATAACTATAAAAATGATGATAATATGATGATGATTATCAAATTTTTAAATGATTTTTGATTGACCAAAATTTAAGAAAATTGATAAAAAAATAATTGATTTATATATTTGAGGCTTCTGCGATTAATGTTTTGTTTAGAGATGTTTTCTGGATCAATCACATCCATTCTTGATAAACTCGACATTTCAAACTAAGCCACTGTGGTTCATCTTCAAGAAAAGATTTATGAGTAACATTGATCTCACAAGTAAGGTATAAATATGAGAGAGAGGGATGATGAACGAAAGGGAGGTGCAAGGGAGGCCGACTAAAAAAGTCTAAAAATCAAATTAATTAATTAATTAATTGAAGAAAAAATATATTTAATGAATTAATTAATTGCAAAGATTTTTTCAATAATTGATTTGTGTTTATAATTGAAAAACTTGGAGTTGAGATGGATCATTTATATGTATGTAGATATACATTCAATATTCGCATCTATATATTTATATATAATCTTGTTGTTGTTGTGAAAAACACCCTCCAAAATTTTGCATACACTCAAATTTTGAAGCCTATTGTAGATCTTATGATCGGTCATAACGTAGTCACTTCTTGGTGAGTTGGTGCTTTTGAGCTCCCTTCTTGGATCGGAAGTGTCGAAGTCACTTGATCACACATGCTCAGTCTGTAACGAGTGAGCACATTATTTTATGCAATCTTGGACAACCATATCACATTCCATCAAGATTATGCATGTGCGATGTCCAATCCATGTCGATAGTCAGTGTGCACAAAAAAAAACATGTTCTCACATTCTAGCTACGTTTGTACTTTCATTTCAGTGAGTTTTGAAAATTGTCACTCTCGCACACATTTTTTTTTTCCTGTGTTTCATTTTCATGTTTTCGGTTGTTGTTTTCGATTGATTTCACTCTAATTAGTTTCATTTTCATGTTATCTTTGTTCTCACATGTGTTACTTTCACTGACATTCACATATCGCAAGAGTCGTTCACACTTTAGAAATTGTCATATTTTTTCGCATGTTAGTTGTCACACAATGTATATAAGCTTCTTCTGGTGGTTTCAATGGGTTATATTTTTTATTATCATATAGGCATGTTTCGCACTCATTTCCAAATTTTCACCCACTGTCGCACAAGCGTCGTCATTGTAGTCGCAAAGTCTATCTTTAGCGTCACACTTGTAATAAGTTATCACACTAAGGGAAGTATGTGTTCACGTGTTTTGGATGATCTATGTTATGTCGTCAAATGTCTAAGTGTGTGATCACAGTCAAAATTCTATCATTGTTCACACTGGTTTCATTGATCTCACACTTAGCCAAATTTCAGAAAATTTCCAGCAACCTAGCCTCATCCATCCTTCTCAAACTGCGCATTATGCAGTATCATCCCTGAAACAATGAATTTTTCTCTTGTCACCACTTAATTCATAGAATCTTCCTCCCAGAATTGCACATTTCGCAACCTCGGTGCTAAATCCCAGCCCCTGAGTTCCAGAACTGCACAATCTTTCTCTCCAGCTAGGCTAGCACTGCACATTGCATAGTCTCAGTCCTTAAGCCTCAGCCTTGAGCACTTGAACTGTGCAATCGTGAAATCATTTGGCCTTTTGTCCTTCCAGTATTGCACATTTCGCAATTTTAGTGCTCAAGCCCAGGCCTTGGCCTCTATTGGCTTGAGGGGTCCTAACCCAGGTTCGGAGTTAGCACACAACCAAAAAAACCCTCTTACTACTAGCCCTTTCAACAATGATCTCCTTGTTCAGACCAAAGTCTCACCCGAAGCAGTATGGGGGGGTGTTGGAACCAGGTTTCCACACCATAAACCCGAAGAGAGGATTAAATTAAGTGGGCATCCACATATCTATCTTATTAGAGAGACTGCCTTGCACACCATAAACCCTAGGCTGGATAGCACATGTTAACCCTGCGTGCGAACATAAACAAAGGGTATGAAATCCTTTTAACTGATTTAACATAGCTATGTAATGTAGTATTCAACCTTTAAAGTAACAAATCTATGAAAATATCATACGCATCAATAGTATAAACATGCACATAGACCGATCCCGATTACTGATAACATAAATCATACAAAGAAAGCAGAAATCATACATAGAAGTAAATCATAGATGCATTAGGTACACAGAATTGCAAAAATAATTCTTTATTAAACAATATTCACAGAAACCCTTACAATTTAACAGATTTACTCGCACACACAGCCAGTCTAAGGTCTTCGTGCACAAAACCAACAAGAGCCTTTTAGATAGAGACGATTACTACAAATTCAACTTCTCAGCTCTATCATGCCTTCAAATCTAATCATTGATTTATCCCTATCTGACTCGATCTATACTTCTATTCATACCTTCACTTGCGCGCATACTATGGTCCTCAAATCATGGTTTGATACCCCTAGTTTACCCATTAACCCATTAAAAATTATGAAGGGACTTTCACCCACCCCAAAGCCCCTTGAATATTCTTTGCGCGGTGCGCACAACTCCAAACTAACAAAAATACTGATATTTGTCTAAAATTGTGGTCCTAAGGGATCCTGTTCCAATAGTCCCCCAACATAATCTTGTAACTTGTCCAGAGTCCCAGAAGAGGTGGGGTCTTCATCTTGCTCTTCAACTCCTCAATGGATGCATTGAAGGGCGCAAGGATGTCTGCACTTTGAACAATGATGCTTTGAGCCTCCTCCACCAACTTTTGAGACGTAGGTCCTTATGCTGCGAGACTGATGCTTTGCTGTGTTTGGCCCAAGGTATTCACGCAGCGTATATGTCCTAAGATAACTTCATGGCCTCGTCAACCCATGACTTCATATAGGTAGTGAGGATATGCTTCTTACAGCACAGATCTTCAATTTCATCGCACAACACCTGACTTGTCTGTAAGTGAGCCATTCTATGAGCAGGAACAAGTGTTGGTAGCGCCTTTTGGAGCTCATCAAAAAAAAATTTGTTTGCATGCAGATCCTGCGATATCAGGACCCCTCAAGCCAACAAATGGTTTCGTTGCTGGGGCCAACAAAACCCTCTTACTATTGGCCCTTTCGACAATGATCTGCTTGCACATACCAAAGTATTACCTGAAGCAGTATGGGGGGTGTTGGAACTAGGTTTCCACACCTCAAGAGAGAATTATATGAATTGGGCATCCACAAATCTATCTTATTAGACAGACTTCCTTGCATACCAGAAACCCTAGGCTAATTATCACATGTTAAACCTGCGTGCACGCACAGACAGAGGGTCTAAAATCTCTTTAATTGATTTAACAGATCTATGCAATGTAATATTCAACGTTTAAAGTAACAGATCTATGCAAATATCTTACGCATCAGTAGTATAAACATGCATGCAGACCGATCCCAGTTACTAATAACATAAATCATACACAGAAAGAAGAAATCATATGCATAAGTAAATCATAGATGCATTAGCTACACAGAATTTCCAAAACAGTTATTTATTAATCAGTCTTCACAGAAACCCTTATAATTCACCAGATATACCTATGCACATAGCCAATGAGGTCTGCACATAGTCATACTAAGGTATCTACGCACACGGCCAGTAGGAGCCTTTCAGACACAGATGCTTACTACAGATTCAACTTCTCAGCTCTATCATGCCTTCAAATCTAATAATCGATTTATCCCTATCTGACTCGATTTATAATTCTATTTATACCTTCACTTTCCCTCATACTATGGTCCTCAAACCATGGTTTGAGACCCTTAAAGTTAACCATTAACCCATTACAACTTATGAAGGTACTTTGACCCACCCCAAATCCCCTTGGCTCTTCTTTGCGCAGTGCGCACGATTCCAAACTAACAAAAATACTGATATTTGTCCAAAATTGTGGTCCTAAGGGACCCTACTCCAACAACCTCCAAAACTGCACAATCATGCCCTCCAACAAGGCCTGAAATGCACATTGTGTAGTATCATACCTTAAGTCAAACCCTTAAGCTCTGGAGATTCACTAGGTCTTATTTTCCTCCCAGAATTATGCAGTTGACTGAAACAGTGCAAAACCTCGCATCCTGGATCACTAAGCTCCTAAACTACACAATCTTATTCCTTAGTCCAGCCTGAACTGTGTATTGTGTAGTATCAAGGCTCAAGATTCACCCCTGACCGCCTGAGTTGTAAAATTGCACAGTTACTGAGCCTCTTTCCCAGCATTTCACCTGGTTTCGGCTTAGTTAGTGGATTAATATGCACTATATTAGACTAGGGGCTTATCAGGTTGATTTTGTCTTGTCATGAGGGGATTATGCAGACACGCTATCATGCTATAGAAATATGACGAAGAAGAATATGGAGAAGGAGGACATGTTATAAGACACATATGGAGCTAAAGAGATAAGATGATCGTCATGCGAGAAGATGAAGGAACACCGAAATCTAACAAAAGATGAAGATCAAGATCACATGGAAGACTCCTCATCCTCAATTCATAATGAGGAGGAAGAAGAAGAACATGTACCATGTTTTCAAGAAGACACAAATAAAGAAGCAACAAGAAGGATAACTTGGCATTGTCACATTATCATGCAGTCCATGTCATCAGTGTCATGTCATGTCCTGTCACAAGTCATCTCATGCCACATCATTATTGTGGATTATGTAATTACCTATTCAAAATGTATTGTAAAGTGGAAGTCCAAAGGAAACATTTAGAATATGAAGATTCATGTAAAGTCAAAATTCATAGGAATTAAAACAGACATGAGGGTATTCAAAGTGTCACAAGGAAGGTGAAGCATCACCTCTTGGTTATATATACACCCTCATTGTATGAGCAAAGGAATTTTCACCTTGGCTCCTCCCGCAAGGCATTAGAGAGACAAATCATTTCTTATGAGGAGTAAGGAATGGCTCTAATGCTCCACTCTTGGAGCTAGTGATGTTCATTGTATACATGTGTATTGGTACTTTTACTTAATAAAATAAGTCTTCAAGGCCAACACATTATTCATTTGCATTGATTATGAATATTTGTAAGACTATTCTACGGATGTTTTTATTTCATGTTTTCTTTCATCTGTGCTAAATTAGTTGAACTATTTCGGTTATTTTAGCACTTATCTTATCGAGAATGTGTTGTAATGGTTTTTATTTTTGTACCATCCTTGTGGACTATTCTACAGGATACTGGATACATCTTTCCCATTGATTGGTTGTAATGACCGTCACATATTTTGTGGAATATTATGCTAGATTTTAGACATAACCCTCTTGATTGTTTTGGTATCTTCTAGAGTGGTACTATTACCTCTCTATTATAGGCTCACTTTACCCTTTCCCTCCACACTAGAAGAACTTTGACACACCTACAATATAACACTCACCAGGGACACCTTCTTGCTTTTCGAAAGTAGAATTTCTCTCCTTTATTTTTTTGATAGTTAGAGCCAAGGAAAATCTATAAGAATACATGGAAACTAGGTTGATACTCCGAATGGGACTCCTACTCCAAACATTGTGAGGTCTAATTGGGACTTCACATCAGGGAGACCCCTTGGTTGACGAATTTCCAACACCTTCAACAATGGTGCTAGAAGGAGGGCCAAATGAAAAGATGAGCCCTTTGAGTCTGTTTTGAATCTCTTATCATAAATGGCTCATCCTAAAATCATACTTAACCTGTCCCATGGTGAACTTTCAATCCCCAATGAGTCTCTCTGTGACTTGTCTCAACTCAAGTTTGATGGTTAGGGTGATATGTCCTTTTCCAAGCATGCATCTCTTTTTCTTAACTTATGTTGATATTATGAATTTGATTATGAAGGTGTGGCTTGTATTGTTTTTTACCTCACCCTTGAAGGTTGATTTAGTCAATGGTGTCTGATTAGGAGTTCATAAATTTTTCTCAGAAATTGAAAGTTACAGGATTGGGTTGAAATCAGGATGGTTGCATAGATCTCGTCTTCCTGATTCTGGCACTGTGAACGGTTCGAAAAAATGATGTCGTATGAGGGATATATCACGTTCTGATTGAATTCCCAAACAGTTAAATTTTGCGACAGGGCTAACTGGGATGCCCAGTCAGCATGGAGGATACACAGTCAACAAAAGGAATATTTTTAGGAATATTCCCTTCATCAGAGCCAATCCTAGAATGACAAGTGGCATGATATGATTTGTTGGATGAGTTGTACGTTATGGTATGAGAGCTAATCAAGGGGTGACACGTGGCTAGCCCTGAGGTCACCACGTGTCCCCGGAGTGGTGTATTAAAATTTTATGGAGGTCTGCAGGGCTCGACCTCACGACCTCCGGCAGAGAAACCACCCACCACACCGCCCGCGCTACACAATGAATCTTAACTTTATAGTTCTCGGCATAAATTTAAAGTTTACAATGTTGGCATTTGGGGGTTGGGACCGCCGGCGGTCCCATCCTGCCATCGGTCCCATGGGTTATTACATGAAATTACAATGAAAACCGTAACATCAAACGTCAACCACCAACCACCAACCGTAAAATCCGACCATTATGTTAAAGCCTTGTTACATGGTGATGTTTTCTGTGACGGTTTCTCTGCACGGTTAAGCCTTAACTTCTTGGGTTTAACTCCAGTTTGAAACTTATCCGCGAGGTTTGTGTTATAGTTCCATTAATGTTATGTAACCATGTGGTGTGGGTCATGTTCCCAACCACTAACATTAAATTTTAAGTTAGTGCTAGTGGGAATTTTGGAAGCGTACCTTTTTGGCCGGATTCCACCATTTTTTACTCCAGTTAAGTGGAGTCCTCCGCAATTAGTAGAGCTTTTCTAGGTGTTATTGGTAAAATGAGTAGGAGACTCAATTTTCGCCCATTCAGGATGAATGAAGAGTCAATCTAGACTAATTGGAGCATTCTGGAGCCATTGGTGTAGATAAAACATCCATTAGAGGCTTGTAACTACATGTCTTTGTAAATTTTTGAGCATAATGAAATATGGACATGCCATTGGGAGCAGGACCAGCAGATGTAGCCCAAGAGGGGTGAACTGATTCATCATGCCTGTTGTGTAAATTTTATGTGGTGTTTTATTTCTCTGTTTTACAAACATTAATTATTGTTGCATGTATTCTTTAATTCACTAAAATCATCTACAATTCATGAATTTAAAATCCTCAAGTCCTTAAGAAAAATAATAAAACAAACACTTATTTGTAATAAGAACATGTATTTGACAAACCTAATATAAATATTTTCAGATTGGATTAAGATATAAATAAGGTTTTATTCTCTTCATATTATTTTATGCACAAACAGATGCCTGTTTTAAAGTGTTTGCAATTTTTAGATAAGCTTGTGATGAAATAAAGAGGAGAAGAAAATTAGGCCCAGGATGGAAGGAATCCCAGGATGGAAGAATTCAGAGGAAAATAGCTGGAGAAAATGTTCCTGATAGCACACACAAGTTCATCTGAAATGAGAGCCTGCTTCAAAATAACCTCTGTGGTTCTGAGAAATCCACGAAGAGATGGATCCAAAGGGGGAAGAAAGAGTGTTCAGGAAATCATTCCTTGACATGACTAAGACGGTTAGAATCCTTTATCAAGAAAGGAATGAGAGACTGGAAGGAGAAGGATCCAAACTTCACAAGGAATGACATGGATCTTCATGAGGTCACAATGATGAAGATAAGTCAAAGAATGGAAATGGAGGAAATGGAGGCAATGGAGATCCATCATCCTCACCCTCATCATCATCATCCTCTACTTCATCTTCAGTACATCAACCACACAAGTCAAAGAACTCTGGTAAAAGTCCTTTTTAAAACTTGATGTTAATTTTGAATTTCCAATGTTTAATGTGAATTCAATGCATAAAAGCTTGATAATTGGATTAGGCAATTGGAGGTCTATTTGAGAATCCAGAACCTTCAAGATGATGATACCAAAATCCAATTAGCTTCATTAAGAATGGAAGGTGCAACACTTGTTTGGTGGGAATCCAAGAAAAAGGAGGAGATCAAGAAGCGTGGTAAGATTATTCTATCATGGATTGATTTCATTACTTCAATAAAACAACATTTATATCCATTAGCTCATATGTAGAAAGCCATAATGAACTGGAAAAACTTTAGGCAATTGAAGGGACATAATGTGCAAGAATACACCCAATAATTTAGGAGAAGAGCTCTCTTAGTAGGGGTAGATTTTCAGAGCCAAGATACTTTGCTCAAGTACATAGGAGGCTTACATAGCTACCTAAAAAATACTATTCTCGTGCTTAACCCCACAAGTCTAGATGAAGTATGTGCTTAGGCCGCACATCTAGAAGCTAGAGGGAAAAACATTTCTGAAGAGGGTAGAAATAAACCTTTTAAGGGTAAAAACAAAGAGAAGACCTCAAAAGGTAAAATAAAAAATAATGCATCTATTAAGAAAGAGGGATAAAAATTGGTTTGTAAAAATTGTTCAAAATAAGGCCATGATGAAACTCATTGTTGGAAATTACATCCTGAAATGAGGCCCAAGAAATACAACAACAAAGGGAAACAGAAAACTGCTGCTAAAACTCAACATGATTTAGGATAAGATTCATGTGATGAATCTAATATTACAACCATGTGATTGAAGAACATGAAGGGAAAAGAAATTGAAACTAAACCCAATACTAGTACATCAAACTGTCACATAAATGCTCCAAATGAAGAAGAAAGAATTGAACTGTTTCATGTGAGGGTCATATCCAAACATACCAAGATTGACAGATTGTTTGACAGTGGGTCACAATCAAACTTAATCTCTGAAGACTTGGTCAAGAAACTTAAACTTGAGACCATACCACATCCAAAACCATATCCACTTGGTTGGATTTGTAAGGATGTAAATTTACAGGTTTCAAAGAAGTGTATATTACAGTTTGCAATCACTGCACATTTTGTTGACACAGTTGAATTAGATGTGGTTCCGCTTGACATAACAGGTATTGTGTTGGGGAGACCTTACTTGTATGACAGGAAAGGGATCTTCCATCGCCGTGAGAAAAAATATCATTTATTCAAAGATGGAAAGGATTACATTATTAAGAGCACATCGCAAGAAGACAAACATTGCTATGGTAAATGCTGGACAGGTAAAGAGGCTGGTGAATTCAAGTAAGAATTTTTTTATTCTAATGATTAATTCTAAAGCTGATGTTAATCATGAATCATTTGAGGGATGTGATCCTAAGTTGAAATCATATTTATATGATGTAGTTGACGCACATCATGAGATGTTTCAGGAGCCAACATGATTTCCTCCAAAAAGAGAGATTTAACATGAGATTCAGATGCAGCAAGATTGTCCTCTTCCAAACATCGCTATGTATCGCATGTCGATAATGGAGAATGGTGAAATAAAGAGGAAAATCAAAGAGATGTTGGACAAAGGAATCATAAGGCCAAGCACCTCGCCATGTGGTTCATCCATAGTCTTGATTCCAAAGAAAGATGGGACTTGGTGCATGTGTATAGACTTCAGAGCTTTGAACAAGATAATGGTAAAGAATCAATACCCATTCCCAAGGATAGATGATTTTATTGATCAACTGAAAGAAGATTTTTTTTTAACTAAGTTAGATCTACGAAGTGGATATCATCAAGTAATAATTTCAGAAAGTGATATATGGAAAACTGCATTCAAAACCAAACAAGGACTCTTTGAGTGGTTAGTTATGCCATCTGGTTTGTGTAATGCACCGACAAATTTCATGCGTGTTATGGATAGTGTTTTGCATCCATTCCTTGATGACTTTTGTACTTAGATGAAATATTTATTTTCAGAAAAAAAACAAGAGAAGAACATGTCTTTCATGTGAATACAGTGCTTGATGTTTTGAAGAAAGAGAAATTGTTTCTTAAGATGTCAAAGTGTGAGTTTGGAAAGACTTCTTTGGTTTATTTGGGACACACTGTAGGAGGAGGAGAGTTGATAATTGATCCTTCTAAAGTGGAAGCCATTGTGAATTGGCCCACATCCAAAACAGTAACTGAGGTAAGAAGTTTCTTAGGTGCAGCTCAGTATTGGAGAAATTTTATTGCTAACTTTTCTACCATTGCGACTCCTATGCATGCAGTGACAAGTGTGAAGAAAGGATTCCAATGGGGAGGCAAACAACAACAAGCTTTCAAATCTTTAAAATACAAGATCGGTTCAGCTCCAGTCCTTGCATTGCCGAATTTGAGACATCCATTCGAGATTCAAAATGATGCTAGTGATTATGCCATGGGCGCAGTACTTTTGCAGCATGGTAAGCTTATCACTTTTCATTCTAAAATATTTAATGGTGCTGTGACGAATTATCCTACATATGAAAAAGAACTATATGTGCTGGTACAAAGCGTCAAGAAGTGGAAACACTACTTGATGGGTAAAGAGATAATTGTGCATACCGGTCACCAACCATTACAGTACTTGCAGTCGCAAAAAAAATTGTAGCAATCAAGACATTTCAAATGGATGGGTTTTCTTCAATAGTTTCACTTGGTTATAAGTTACAAGAAAGGTATTTTGAATAAATTTGTTGATATGCTTTCAAGAACAATAATTAGTGCATCTACTTTACTTGAAAATGATTCTATTGTACATGAGAGTTACATAGAACAATATGCACATGATGTTGATTTTCAAGATTTGTATGCTAGTTTGAGTGAAGGGAATCAAGTTGAAGAAAAAGATTATCACATGCATAACAATTTTTTGTTTCATTTGGGTAGACTGTGTATACCATAAGGAGAGAGGCTAAGTGTCATGAGAGAAGCTCATTCATCTGTTATTGTTGGATACTTTGGGGTAAGAAAAACAGTGGCTCATCTATAGAGGTATTTCCATTGGCCTCGCATGGTAGATAGTGTGTCGCGTTTTATAAGAGGTTGTTCTATGTGTGCAACAAGTAAGCCTAGTAATAGGAAGCTTGGGTTATACACGCCACTACCAGTACTAGTAAGGCCATGGAGAGTGTCTCCTTGGACTCTGTTGCAGGTCTACCTATGTCAAGAAAACATCATGATTATCTTTAAAAAAATACTGAACTTTATTTTGAACATGCATGGGTTCATTATGGATTGCCAACTTCTATTGTTAGTGACAGGGATTCCAGGTTCATTGGGAATTTTTGGTCCAATATTTGGAGTATGATGGACACAAAGTTGAAAAGGAGTACTGCTTTTCATTTGCAAACTGATGGAAAAACCGAGGTGGTGAACATACCCGGTGTGCATCTATTGAGAGGATATTGCAACAAACATCCTAAGTTGTGGGATGAGCAACTACATTATATTCATCATGCTTACAACCAGGCAAAGCCCTCTTCTACAAATACATCACCTTTTGAAGTATGATTTGGGTATTTACCAAAATTGCCAATAGACTTCATCTTTGAGAAGGATGTTGCAATAGATGGCCATAGTGATATTGACAAGGCTCGAAAGTCCAATGAGAAAATTCATATTATACATCAACATGTTCAAGAACAACTTGAGAAAATTCAAAGAAAATACAAAGAGAGGCATGACAAACATAGAGTTGATCACAAGTTTCAAGAGGGAGATGAGGTGTGGTTGAACATTATCAAAGAAAGGATGCAAGGGGAAGGTAAAAAGCTCAAACCCATTCGTTATGGTCCATTCAAGATCATAAAGCAAGTTGGTAACAATGCATTTCAACTTGACTTGCCTTCATATATGCAAATGTATTTAGTTGTTAATGTTTAAAACTTACGTTTGTATGAGTCATATTTGATCGATGACCAAGGAAGTGATGTTCAGCTGCCTTCTATTGAAGATTTCTCACCAGAATTTCTTAATGAGCTCAAGGAAGATATAATTCTTGATAGGAGGACAAGAGCATCCAAGAGAGGAAGTGTTGACTACCTTCTAATTGGGTCAAAGGCACTAAGCCCAGCAAGGAAAAGTGGATGGAGGTTGGAAATTTGAGGGAGTTATACCCTCATCTATTGAACAGGTAATCAAGTCTTTTGGAGTCCAAAAGCTTCCCAATGGGGAGGAGAAATCAGGAGTTCATAATTTTTTCTCAAAATTGAAAGTTACAGGATTGGGTTGAAACTAGAACGATTGTGTAGATCTCAAATTCCTGATTGCGGCGCTGCCAATGGTTCGAAAAATTGATGTCGTGTGAGATAAATATCGCATTTTGATCGAATTCCCAAATAGCTAAATTTTACGACAAGGTTGACTGGAATGCCCAGTCATCATGGAGGATGCACAATCAACAAAAGGAATATTCTAAGGAATATTTCTTTCCTCAGAACCAATCCTAGGCTGACAAGTGGCGCGATATGATTTGTTGGATGGGTTGTACATTATGGTATGAGATCCAATCAAAGGGTGACACGTGGCCAACCCTTAGGCTACCACATGTCCCCAGAGTGGTGTATTAAAATTTTATGGAGGTCCACAGGGCTCGACCCTGTGACCTATGATAGAACAAACACCCGCCACACCACCCGCACTATGCAATGAATCTTAACCTTATAGTTCTCGGCATAAATTTAAGGTTTACAATGTTGGCATTTGGAGGTTGGGACCGCTGGTGGTCCCAACCCACCAGCGGTCTCGTGGGTTATTACATGACATTGCAATGAAAACCGTAACATCAAACGTCAACTGCCAACCACCAACTGCAAACTCTGACCATTATGTTAAAGCCTTGTCACATGGCAATGTTTTCTGCGACAGTTTCTTTGCGCGGTTAAGCCTTAACTCTGCGGGTTTAAATCTAATTTGAAACTTATCCGTGGGGTTTGTGCTATAGTTCTGTTAGTGGTTATGTAACCGTGTGGTGTGGGTCATGTGCCCAACCACTAACATTAAATTTTCGGTTAGTGCTGGCGGGAATTTTGGCAGCGCGCCTTTTTGGGCGGTTTCAACATTTTTTGAATCCAGTTAAGTGGAGTCCTCCACAATTAGTGGAGCTTTTCTAGGTGTTATTGGAAAAATGAGTAGGAGACTCAATTTTTGCCCATTCAGGGTGAATGAAGAGTCAATCTAAACTATTTGGAGCATTTTGGAGCCATTGGTGCAGAGAAAATGACCATTAGAGGCCTATAACTACATGAATTTGAAAATTTTTGAGCATAATGAAATATGGACATGCCATTGGGAGCTAGACCAGAAGATGTAGCCCAGGAGGGGTGAACTAATTCATCATGCCTGCTGTGTAAATGTTATGTGGTGTTTTATTTCTCTATTTTACACTATTGTTCAGTGTTATTTATGCTTATTTCATGCTTCTAATTCACTAAAATCATCTACAATTCATGGTTAAAATCCTAAATCCTTAAGAAAACTAAAGAAACAAGTAAGCACATGTTTATAAATTGAAAAGACACTTAGCACATCAAAACTAATACACTATTTTCATATTAGTGTCACACTCTACCACCTGCTTCCATTCATTCTCTTAACCATCTCATTGAGGAGCTTCATTTAGCATTTAATAGGTATGATTACTGTGATGTTTATAAAAGAACTGATTAGCTTAGAATGGAGCATGATGAATCAATTGAGGATTTCTGTAATCGATTCCTTCACCTTTTTTATGAATTTCCTAAAGAAGATATGGATCCGGATTTATTTAAACAAAATATTGACTGTTTGGTTCATATCTCTTTGCACGGTGAATCCAGACCACCTAATGTTTCTTCGTCCCCAGCTCTTGTAAACCAAGAGACACACCAAATTTTAGAGGAGGAACTTGTTATTCCCTTTGTTCCTTTTCCTCCTCTTTTTTTAGTTCCGATGTGGGTGCCTCCTTGCGATAATCGTAAAGTTTGGAAATATGCATATCAAATTCTAAATCCATCTTCTCATCCTCACTCTTTTCATTATTCAAATCCAATAGAGGAAATCCTGGAATGGCTCATGAAGCCTACGGTGAAAACCAAATTTTCTATTCCTTAAGATGGTATTAACACTCATAACTCTAGTCTTGAATATGATTTGGATTTATGTAATCCTCTATCATCTACATTTCGTGAATCTTTGTGCCATGATCCACTTGATCAATCTGTGCCATCAACTAGTTTTTCACACTCTCATATTTTTCAAGTTGTTGGTCCAAATTGCGATCAGGTTCAAGATAGTCACATTACACAGGTAGAGGAGTAGGAAGGTGAATATTCTTTCAATATTTATTCTCTTTTTCAAAATCATTTTCATGAATATGGTGTCTCCTCATTCTTAACTAATATTGGATCTATTAATCTTGGTAATGAATCAAATGAAATCAGTTTGTTTAGATCTGTAGTATTGGGAAAATATCATTCTGATGATGATGATTATGTTGATGTATGCGATGATGAATGCCCAATTGCACCATTTGATCTTTCAATTTCTCATGAAAATTTTAATTTGGAAGATTTAGATACAGAATCTGTTTCGGTTGAAGAAAATGCTATTATCGAAACTTCCTCTTTGTCCCACTATCCCTTGTGCTCTCCTATTTGTGATGCATCTACATGCGATGAAGATACTCCATGCTCTTCAAATTATTCATCACATGAGATCACTTCTCAATTTACACAAGGTATTGAGGTTTTCCCTGATGAAAGATAAAATAATCAAATCATGGAGTATCCTTTCCATCCCGTATCATATCTTGTTTTGCATGAAGACAAATCTTGAAATGAGCTTTCTAATGAAATTTATCCATCTCAAGATTTTTTATCAAAAGAATATTTCGGCTTGAGTAATATGGTTGTAGAAGTTGTAAAATATGATCAAATCAGTGACAGAGATGGCTACCATCCGGTTAATAGTCATCTCATTGAAATCACTGAAATCAAATATCCTCACACCATGCATGATATGGTTCAATCTTTGGAATGTGATTTTACAATCCTTGAAATTATTGGGACTTGCCAGAGTGTTGAGGAACTTCAACTTCCATTGATGGTTATGTCAGGATCCCGCAACTCTGGTAAGACCCCCGAACTGAGTTAGGTTTGGTTTTCTTCGCAAAACTTTTTTTCGACATGGTTTCACTCGATGTAGATTATTTCTTGAAATACATTTGGCATTGCAGATATGATCTTTCCAACTTTCAACATTCTATTTTTCATCAGATTCAAGATGATTAATATTCATGCAAATATCATGTATCAAACTCGGTTTTGGAATGCGTATGTCTCATAATTTCATGGAAATATGAAGTTTCTAATTTTAAAGATTGTATTTAGTAAAAGGAGTCATGCCTATCACACTCTTTTGAAAACAGTCAACTCCTAATCCTTCTTGTGAATATTTTGATGCTATTTTTTTCTTCATCACACCTGAAATCCTCTTAAGCGTCAGTGAATGCATGGATTATTTGACCAATCAAATTATTCTTCACTCATTTTACCTGCTTGGTTTCATGTGTTTACTATACTATCAATCCTATTTTCTTCTTTCAATGATTACGATGCTATTGTACTATGTAACAAATTACAAAAAAATGTTTTGTTACACTCATCATGCGAGGAAGATGATTATATTATGTTGATCATTTTCAAAATTGTTCAAGTTGATTTATCTTTAATAATTACAAACTGGGAATCTCATGCTTTAATCAGCTCATTTGATCCTTCTGATGATTTTCGTTTAGCTTACTATTTTACCATCATCATATCCATTGAAAATTGTTTTACACACTTTGATCTTCATATTTTAACATCTCACTACCCGGGTACTTGTCAAGCAGTTGACACACTTTCGCACTCATTGATGGCTATGTCAAATCCTCGATGTCTTCACATGTTTTCTAAATAGGATCAGATCTATTTTCCTTCGCAATATTCTCATCGTAATCGCGCGTCTATAATTGAAAAACCATCTTTCCAAATATTTCAGGATTTTCAAGAGGATTGTCATGAATTTTACAACCCAATCGCTAAATCGTTGGAGCAATCTTACTTGGCAGGCTTCATCGAAAATAAAAAGTTTCTATCTTTTTTCATCTTGCTAAGGAGTTTAGTGTAGTTGAAAACACATTCACAAGAAGGTTCCGAGTTTTGTTGAATGATGGTTTTAATTAAAAATTTAAGAATGTGAAATCATTAGAATCAATGGCTATGGGCTATATTTCTACTAACAGGAAATACATTAAATTTTTTGTGCAATTTATTCAAGTTCTTATCTGGTTTGTTTCGCATTGATTTATATTAGTTTTAATTTCCTACATCTTTGTGGATGTAGGTCGGAAAAAGTTTTGGTGGCTTCATTGGAAATTTCATTATACGTGACCCCGACCTTCTAGATGATTACGTTAGGAGTAGTTCTAGTTGCATATTAGTTTACCTGCACATTCATCCTGCATTCGTTTCCTGTAGTTTTCCTTGTGTTTTCTAGTTTTGATTTTGCATCATGTTTTCATTTAGCCACTTTTTGTCTTGTCTTCTAGCTGTGCTTCCTGGTTTTGTGTTTTCTTTCCTTTTTTTTTGTGAGACTGTGCATGAAGATGCTCTATTGGCTTAAAGGGAATGTGGAAAAATAGAAAATGAATTTGGTCGTCTCTTTGTCCTTCTTCCTTGTCTTGGTTACATATTTTGGTTGATGATGTTCCGATGGAAAATGTGATCCTTTCATTAAGAAAGCCTTGTGTCGAACCATGATCTCCATGTCTATTATGGAAAAGCCTTGTGTCGAACCATGATCTCCATGTCTATTATGGAAACCTCATGCCTAGAACTGAGTCTTTATGTTTCAATGTTTTGAGGTCAATCCAATCAAGTAGAGAAGGAAAAGGGGAAAATATAAACGAGAAAACCAATATCATAGGTCTCATATATGCTTCTCTGAAGGGAAAACCTCTCCTACTCTCAATAAGCCATGATCCTTCTTCCATCTATGAAACAAATAAGTGATGATGCACATTCCTATATAAATAAATAAAAGGCGAAATAAGGGAAATGCTTCCTGCGCAGAGAGGTGAATGAAGAAACTCTAACGGGGTACTATCCAGACTCGCTGGCAGCAGAGCAACGTTTGTATCCATGAAGTGAATCCATTGGGGTACTTTCTAGACCTGCTGGCAGTGGAGAAACACGAGAGATGAAAAACTATACTCTAAAAATATAAAGCTCGTGAACTTCATTATCCTATCCTGATTCGAAACATTGTGTGATCGTTGATCTTATGTTTTGTTTAACTGAGTAAAGGAATGAAGGGGACTATGTTTATGCACGTGGTAAGTGGGGAATCCATGGTAATCTCAATGATGAATCAATACTTCATAAAGAAATACACCCTACACGAAATAATTGAACAAGGTAGATAAGATGGAGTTCTACCAATGTGTCTCCAAGTGTTATCAATGAGACAAACACCCTGCAAAATTTTGCGTACAGTCAAATTTTGGAGCCTATTGTAGATCTTGTGATTAGTCATTCCGTAGTCTCTTCTTGGTTAGTTGATGCATTTGACCTCCCTTCTTGGATTGGAAGTGTCAACGTCACTTTCTCACACATGCTCAGTCTGTATTGAGTGCATGAGTGCATTATTTTACGCAAGCTTGGACAATCATAGCATGTTCCATGAACATTGTGCATTTGCGATGTCAAATCCATGTCGATAGTTAATGTTTTCTGACAATGAAAGTTTCTCACATTCTAGCAGTGTTTGTAATTCCATTTCGGTGATCTTTGCAAACTGCCGCTCTTGCACACCTTTTTTTTCGTGAGCATTGTTTTATTTTTTTCGGCTATCAGTTTCACTTTCTTTCACTCTAATCAGTGTCATTCACTTTCTTTCGTTTTCATGTTATATTTTCTTTGGAATGTGTTACTTTCACTGTAGCTCACATATCGCAAGAGTCATTCACACGTTAGCAATTGTCATGTTTTTCACATGTTAGTTGTTGCATAATGTACATATGCTTGTTTCGGTGGTTTCAAGGGGTTATCTTTGTGATAGTGAGTTGTTATTATCATGTAGGCATTTTTCACACTCATTTCTGAAGTTTCACTCACTGTCGCACAAGTGTCGTCATTGTCGTCACAAAGTCTCTCTTTAGAGTCGCACTTGTCGCAAATGTTTTCTCACTAAGGGAAGTATGTTTTCATTTTTTCTAGATGATATATGTTATCTCATCAATTTTCTAAGTGTGTGATCATAGTCAAATTCTATCATTTTTCACATCGATATCATTGATCTCACACTTAGCCAAATTTCAGAAAATTCCCAGCAACCTAGCCTCATCCAACGTTACTGAAATGTGCATTGCACAATCTCAACCCTCAAGAAATGACCTTGTATCTTGGAACCGCCTAATGCACAGTCTCTGCCTCTAAAAACTGTGTATTTCGCAACCTCAATGCTCAAGCCGATCCCCTGAGTCTCGAAACTATGCAATATTTCTCTCCAACCATGCAAGCAATGTGCATTGCACAGTCTCAGTCCTCAAGCCTCAGTATTAAGCTCCTGAAATACACAATTTTGAAATCATCTGGCCTTTTTTCCTTCTAGTACTACACATTTCACAATTTATGTTCTCAATCCTATGTCTTGGCCTCCAAAAATGTGCAATCATACCCTCCAGCCAGGCCTAAACTCACATTGTGCAGTCTCGGACCTTAATCCCAACCCTTAAGCTCTTGAGCTACGTAATTGTGCAATCACTTGGTATGATTTACCTCCAAAAACTATGTAGCTGACTGAAACAATGCAAAAACCTGAAGCCTAGCTCACTAAGCTCCTAAACTTCGCAATATTATTCCTCAGTCTAGCCTAAATTGTTCATTTCACAATCTCAAGGCTCAATCTTCACCCCTGACTACCTAAGTTGTGCAATTGCATAGTTATTGAGCCTCTTTCCCAACCTGTCACCTGGTTCCAACTCAATGAGTGGATCAATATGAACCATCTTAGACTAGGGTTTTATTAGAATAATGTTGTCTTTCCATGAGCGGATTGCAGATGTAAGAACTCTATCATGGTATGGAAATATGATGAAGAAGGAGGACATGCTAGAAGACACATATGGAGATGAAGAGATAAGATGATCATAAGGAGAGAAGACAAAGGAACACTGAAATATAAGAGAATATGGAGATTAAGTTCACATGGAAGACTCCTCATCCTTAAGTCATAAGGAGGAGGAAGAAGATTCAACACCCATGCCTAGTGCATTAAGCACCCAGACTAGGGTGGGGCCCATAGTGCTATTTTTGGGTGCATGTCTATCTTTATTATCCTTAATTAAGATGGAAATTAAACTATAATATATTCTCAGTGTGGACTTGAATGAGTTAACTGAAAGTGAGAAATTCAGTTAGCTAGTGGATTTTAAGTTAGAGGTTGGTTGGTGGGACATGTAGAGTAATTCTAGTTGTAACAGAGTTCGAAGTGCAATGGTGCATTAGTTAATGCAAGTTGTAAAGTTTAACTCAATTCAGTGAGTTAAACTCAATTGTGCTAGTTGTAACTAAAGATACACTATTGAGAGATTCAATGAATTAAATTTTAATTGATTCACAATCAGTGATCTCACATGCAACTGAGGATTTACTATTATTAGCTGCATGCATGTTAGATTTAGTGGAGACCCAGTTGATTTCTAGGTGAAAGGGAGGCTGACTATCAGTTGTAGCATTATCTGCTTACACACATGTAGGAAAACACCCATTGGAGTGCCCATGATACTTGTGCAGTCAAGGCAAGCAAGAATTCCTATATTTTAGGGATATTTACCATCAGGGATTGCACAAGCAAGGAAGGTTGTCTGGAGGCTGAGAATTGGCTATGTGTTGGTCAGTTTTGCATATGACAGTGTGAGACAATTAGCTGAGTACTGGAGTGCTCTTGTGAGAAGAGTTTTGTATGTAATTGTTTCATGATCCATGCTTAATATACAATAGAAGATAGTGGGGTTTTTAGCTATAAGCTTTCCCCGGGAAATTATCTGTGTTGTGTGTGATTGATATTTCTTCATGTTCATGTGATTAACAATTGCATTTTTTAATTCTGCAAAATATTTGTAGAAGTGATTCAGTATTTAAATTTAGTACATTGTTAGATCATGTGAATCCAATATATACATGCTTGTTGTATAATTTCTACATGGTATCAGAGCACAAGAAATTTCAGAAGTGAAGCAGGAGGTGAGTTTGTGACTGGAGAGAATTTGAATTTGCAGAAAGACTTTCTTGGTGCTACACTTGATTCAAGATCGAAATGGCTTTCAATGGCTTGAGGTTAGTGATCCAGATTTATTCAGGAACACAATAGAATAAACACATAACCATAAATATAGAGATGCAGTGGAAATAACACTTCATTTCATTAATATCAAAGAACTAAAATTTGCTTACAGACAGAATGGAAATAAAACTAGCTAGGGTGCTAGTAGCTATCTATGAGAAGAGATGTGGTGGCTACAAGCCTCTGAACTGAGTTACAATGAGGCTCGAGGGCCTATTTATTATTTAGAAACAATGGGAAATCCTAAACGGCAAAAACCCTAACCCTAGGAGATGAAGCGCCAAAACTATGGGCCCCGTTTGGGTAAATTGGTGTTTCAACTTCCCAGGGGCGTAACTTTGGCGTACGATCTCCGTTTGACTCGTACCATACCTCGTTAGAAATATCTATCCAAGGAATACAAATTTTGAACGAGCAACATCCGTCCATGGACCCTTGTTCCTCTCCGTTTTCCCAAAAAACGTCATTTAGGGCCTCAAAACGACTCTGGAAGTTCAGGACCCGAAAAACTGCTAAACGAAACTAAAAAACTGAAAGAGACAATGGTGGGGCCCCAAGTGGAATAGGCGGGTGGCCACCAATATCCACCTAGATCATTCCTCCCCCCTTAGGAAGCAATGGTCACCATTGCGTTAAGTTCCTCCATGAGATGGGGAAATTTCTGCTGAACTTGGTCCCTGGTGAACCACTTTCCTTGGTGCAAGAGTTGGCCAGCTTTGACAACCCAATATAGTTGGATCTTCTGTTAGCGAGTGTTCTTGATTTGCATGTCCATGATACAATCTGTGGTGGCCTGTTCCATGCAGTATGGGTTTAACTCTGTTGGTGTGAGTTGTTCTGCAATGTCTGAGGTGTCCAGTAGAGGTGGGAAGTAAGGACGAAGGCGATCCACATTGAAGACAGGGTGCGAGACCAGGAATGGTGGAATCCGAGCTCAGAAGCATTGTTCCCTACAGCCTTGGTGATGGTGTACGGCCCGTATCGGAGCGGGAGAAGCTTGCGGTGGGGTCCAGTGAGGCACTCCTTCTGCAAATGTAGCCATACTTTGTCGCCCACCTGGAAGTTGTGTGGCACCCGGTGTTGATCATGGAGTTGCTTGTACTTAGCATTGGCCTGCATCCAATATATCATGAAACTGTTGGCGAATGTGTTGAATGCGCTCGATGAAGCTACTTGCTTTGTCAACTTCAGACTGGACATGAGCTGAATCGGCCTGAGCAACTGCAAATGGCATGGCTACGTCAATGGGACATAGTGGCTGGAATCCCAAGCCCACCTGAAAGGGGCTATGTCCGATTGAACTGTGGAGAGCCCGATTATAACTATGTTGTACATAGGGGAGGCTCTTGTCCCATGTGTGCAGATGCTTTGAATTGTCCATGCACAGAATGTGTACAATCATTCTATTGACGACCTCTGTCTGGCCATCTGTTTAGGGATGGAAAGCTGTGGACTTGGTGAGCTTGGTATCCAACATTGCCCAGAGGCTGGACCAAAATGTGCTGAGGAACCTGCTATCTTGATTTGATATGATAGACTTTGGGATCCCAAAGTTCACCCACACTCGTTCAAAGAAGAGTTTAGCAGTGGCTTCTGCTGTGATATTCTTCTTGCAGGCCGCCATAATAGCCATCTTCGAGAATCTGTCGACGACCACGAAAACACAGTCATTTCCCTGCTTAGTAGAAGGCAGGACCGACATGTAATCCATGGAGATGGATTCCCAAGGTCGAATAGGGGTAGGTAGCGGAGTATATAGGCCTTGCTTCTTAATGGTCGGTTTGGCAATGGCCCAAGCAGTGCAGGATCTGATGTGCTTCTTGACATCCTTTTGAAGGTTCAGCCAATAGAAATACTTCTGCAGGATTGCTACTGTTTTCTCAACCCCGAAATGCCCAGCGACTAGACTGTAGTGTGCTTCCCATATCATCTTGGCACGCTCACTTGAAGGAACACAAAGATGTCCCAGGTGACATAAAAGTGCATCTTGGAGGTGAAAATTTGGAACTTGCATACCCCCCAAGAGTGCCTTGTAAGTGTGGCCAAATTCTGGGTCACTCTCACAGAGAAGTGGCCAATCAGAAGTCTCGTGCCCACAAGATTTGAGCATGGTGGTGAGCGATACGATCGGTGGTCGGCTGAGGGAGTCTGCAACATTATTGGTGCTACCCTTCTTGTTCTTGATGTTCAAATGAAACTGTTGCAGATATGTGGACCACTTCTGATGGCGAACATTCTGCAACTTCCCTTGTGTCTGTATGAACTGCAGGGGCCGATGGTCGATGTGGATGATTTTTTCCTTCCCCAAAATTTAATGCTTTCGTTGTCGAAAAGCTTGCATAATGGAATACATTTCTTTGTCAAAAGTGGGATACTTGCGAACTGTGTCAGACAATGTCTCACTGTGATATGCCACTGGATGTCCTTGTTGAGTAAGAACTGCCCCAATAGCATAGCCAGAGGCATCTGTCTCGATCTCAAATGGCTGTTGCAATTCTGGTAAAGTGAGCACTGGGGCAGAACATAGGCGATTTTTCAATTCTGTGAACGCCTTCTATTAAAGTTCCGACCAAAAGAATTTTTCTCTCGCTCCTCTCTTGGTGACTTGACTCAAGGGCCAAGTGATATGAGAGAATCCCAACACGAACCTTCGGTAGAAATTAGCAAGACCCAGAAAGCTGCGAAGCTCTGTTATAGTGGTTGGGGCTGGCCAATCCCGAATGACTTGGATCTTGGCTGGATCCACATGCATCCCCCTTTCATAAATAATGTATCCCAGATATTGAACCTAGGTCATGCCAAAAGTTCACTTCTCCAAATTGGCACACAACTTATGTTGCCGCAGTGTTTGGAGGACTTGTCGGATGTGGTGAAGGTGCTCTTCCCAAGTCTGGCTGAAGATCAAAATGTCATCCAAGTACACCACTACAAATGAGTTGGTGAATGGCCGAAAGATGTCGTCCATCATCCTCATGAAGGTTGCGGGAGCATTTTTCAACCCGAAAGGCATGACCAGCCATTCGAAAAGGCCTTCGTAGGCTTTGAAGGTAGTCTTCCACACATCGGAGGGTTCAATTGTTACCTAGTGATACCCCGACTTCAAGTCAATATTGCTGAAATATTTTGCACCTTTGAGTTGGTCCAGAAGGTCATAAATCCATGGGATCGGGTACCTATTCCGGACAGTGATCTTGTTCAGTGCCCGATAGTCAATACAGTGTCTCCACGTCCCATCCTTCTTCTGTACCAACACGATTGGGCTCCCACAGGGCGATGAACTTGGTCGGATGTGACCTTTCTGTAGCAGCTCCTGAATCTGCCTCTTGATTTCATCGTTCTCCAGAACAGAGTGCTGATAGATCGGTCCATTGGGTAGCGGCGCACCTGGGGTCAGATCAATCGGGTGCTTAACCTGACAGTGAAGAGGAACCCCTGTGGGTGAGGTGAAGATGTCCCTGTACTCCTCCACAACCTTATCCATTTGTTGTTGTCGTGTAGAGGAGCCCTGTCTGGAGGTCGTGGCCACAGTCTTATTCTTGCCCTGGGGATAGATCATCAGGAAAACAAATTTCCTGGTTTGGGAAATGAGCTTACTACATTATTTTGCAGTAACCAAAGAGATAGTGGCAGGAGGTGGTACCCTTGGTATCCTGTACAACTTATTTTGCCAAAGTAAAAATAACAGCGCGAGGCCGAGACTCATACACAAGATGACGCTTCCACAAGTATGGTTGTCCTAATAATACATCAGAAACATCAATAGGAGCAACGTCACATAATACCTCATCCGTGAAGGGCTTGGATTGTACAGGAAGTACATTGCCTCTCGGCGCGGGCATCTCGTTTAGTCACTCCATAAGTGAAAGTGGATATGGTGAGATGTGGCCTGCAAGGCCCAACCGCTTCACTTGAGTCTACCTGAAATGAGGTTCTTTTGGCTCCCATTTTCGACAATGAACCGTACCCGGGGAGCCCTTACCCACATCTAGGCATGGAATATATCTCCTCCTCCGGATCTTCCGATTCCTCCTTCGGATCTTCGAGGCCATGCTGGCATTGGGCCTCATCAATAATCGTTTCCCTTGTCATTCCCCTTGTCAGCCTTATCCAAAGTCGGAGCATGCATCTGACTCAGAAGCCCGCATCTCGGCCACCAGCGACTGCTTGGCCCGACACTCACTTGTGTTGTGAGTGGAGCTCTTATGGAACTCACACCACTTTCCCGTGTCTTTCTTTGGCTTTGCGGTGTTTTTCTTTGCTTGTGGCTTCGACAGGTTGTCTTGAGTCGCCATGCCTTGGCTCTGTCCTTTGTTCTACGTTTGGGAGCACCTTTCCCTTGCTTTTAATTCGCAGATCCAAAGTCTCTCTTCTTCTGTTTGAATTTTTGCTCAATCTTGGCAGCATACCGGTATTCCGTACCAAGCGAGGAGATGTTGAGGAACTCCATTTCCTCCTGAATGTATCTGTGCAGACAACTGCAATACTTTAGCACCAGATGTTTCTCTGAATATTTGATACCCAACTTGGTGTGCAGGGTATGGAACAGATTTGTCAGCTCATGCACATCTTGATCCCTTTATTGTCGCAACGTGGTCCATTGTATGTACTTGTCCTCATAGCTCCCCACGAGATAGTATTGTTCCTTGATGGTGTCTCGGAAAGAATTCCAAGTGGGTACAACCGAGAACAGAGAGGGTTCTGTCTCTTCCTTTTTCTCACAGTGGGTTTCCCACCAGTCCTTGACATGGGAGGCAGCTTTGAGGAGTTCAAAAATAATCTTCTCCCTGTCGGAAAATTCATGAACCAAGAAATATCCTTCTAATAGATTCAACCATCTATCTACGACATCTGCATCTATTTGACCCTCAAATATGGGAATGTCAAAATTTACTTGTACCTTAAAAGGAGTCGCACCTCCAGAGTGGCTGCTGGATGCAGATGCGCTGCCAGCGGGCAGTCGTTGAAGGATCTGGGAAAAGTTATCCATCATCGCGTTCCTTTGTTTTTCGAGGGCCTCCTCAAGCAATATTTTGATAGGATCTCCTGCTCCCTCATATTTATTTTCGTCTCCCATGGGCGTCCTTCAGGGTTTGCGAGGCTGATTTTGCAAAGGTTCCAATAGATCGAGCCCTAACTCCTTATACCCCGACCTCATTGGGGACATGCAAAGAAGGATCGAGAAAAATCAGACTGCTCTAATACCACTGATTTGGATTTATGCAGGAACACAACAGAATAAACACATAACCATAAATACAGAGATGCAGTGGAAATAACACTTCATTTCATTAATATCAAAGAACTGAAATTTTCTTACAGACAGAATGGAAACAAAACTAGCTAGGGTGCTGGTAGCTATCTTTGAGAAGAGATGTGGCAGCTACAGGCCTCTGAAATGAGTTACAATGAGGCTCGAGAGCCTATTTATTATTTAGAAATAATGGGAAATCCTAAACATCCAAAACCCTAACCCTAGGAGATGAAGCGCCAAAACTATGGGCCCCATTTGGGTAAATTGGTATTTCAACTTCCCAGGGGCGTAACTTTGGCATACGATCTCCATTTGACGTGTACCATACCTCGTTAGAAATATCTATCTGAGGACTACAAATTTTGAATGAGCAACATCGGTCCATAGAAATGTTGCTCTCTGTTTTCCCAAAAAACATTATTTAGGGCCTCAAAACGACTCTGGAAGTTCAGGACCCAAAAAACCGCTAAAAATAGTAAGTTGTGCAGAAACTGAAAAATTGAAAGAGACAATGGTGGGGCCCCAAGTGGAATAGGCGAGTGACCACCAATATCCACCTGGATCAGTTAGATTATGCACTCGAGCGCAGCTCGAACTACATTTCTTGGAAGGACAGGATGGAGGTAGTACTCGAAGACAATGGCTTGAAGGAATTCATTGACAAAGATGTTCCTAAGCTAGATGCTGCAAATCTTGATGCATGGAAAAAGTAAATGGAAAAGGCGAGGAGGATCATGTTGGAGGGAGTACGAGACCACATTGTCTTAAGCCTTCATGGGAAAGCCACACCATATGCAATGTGGAAAGATTTGATGGATCTATTCCAAAGCAGTAGCAACCATAGGAAATTGGCACTCAAAGATAAACTCAGGAAGATCAAGATGGAAAAGGGCGACACCATTCCAAAATATCACACGAAGTTTGTCCAATGTCAGGATGAACTGGGGAGTGTGGGAATAGCAGTCATTGATGATGATTTGGTGAGCTTGGATCTCCTAGGACTTCCCAAGAGTTGGCACAATTATCAAGGCTCTGTCAATGGAAGGGGAAAATTTCCAGATTGGGAATGACTGTGGTTGGATTTGGTGTAGGAGGAGTTCAAATGGAACACCAGAGATGGATCTTCATCTAAGAATGAGGATTAAGAGGATTGTTCTTTGGCTGCCAAGGCGAAGAAAGGGAAGGGGAAGAAATTCCATTCAAAATCCGAGTCCAAGAATGGCAAGAAGTAGGACATGTCTAAGGTGAAATGTTTTCACTATAATGAGCATGGGAATTTTGCTACTAACTATCCACAAAAGAAGAAGAAAAAGAAGGTGGTTGGATTTGCAGTTGGTGAGGCCCTTGCCTTGCAATTTGAGCTTGAATTCTCGTTGATCACATGCATGGTGTCCAGTGCATTGGGATTTGTGTAGTATTTGGATAGTGGCACTTCCTTTCACATGACGAGAGATAAGGAACTTTTTAGTGACTTGGAGGAGAAAGATCTCCAGATGCATATTGAAACAGGCAACGACGGATGGTACAGTGATACCGGCATTGGTACCATTACCTTTCATAGGGATTCAGGTAACCATTTCAATTAAAAGATGTAATGCATGTACCAGGTCTGAAGAAAAATTTGGTCTCAGTCACATTGTTGGAGGATAGAGGCTATGACGTTGTTTTTAGTGATGGAAAAGCTTTCCTACAACATTAAACAACGAGTAAAGCCAAGAGGATATGGATTAGAGTTAAGAATCTCTACAAGATAGAAGTATATGGTTGTGCATCAATGATGGGCAAGGCAGATCAAGTGATGAGCCGGGATGAGGGTGAATTATGGCACAGGCGATTGGGCCATCTTCACCATGGAGCCTTGAAAGTCATGCAACAGATTTCTATTAGTCTTCCCAAGGTACACTTGTGCATTCAAACACATGCAAGGGATGTACTATGGGAAAATATGTAAAGGCCACCTTTCATGAGAAGGAATACCGAGCTTCGGGGATCCTTGAGAGAGTTAACATAGACATGTGTGGTCCTTTCTTGTTGCTTCAACAACAAAAAATAAGTGCTATGTAATATTTTTTGATGACTTTTATCGTAAGTGCTGGATCTTCTTCATGCAGAAGAAAGATCAAACCTTCTCTAATTTTTATGATTTTAAGGCACTGGTGGAGAAAGAGTCAGGGAAGAAAGTGAAGGCTCTTAGGAGCGATAATGGTGGAGAATACATCTCTAACGAATTCAAGAACTTCTACAACAAAGAAGGAATTCGAAGAGAACTCATAGCACCTCATAACCCACAACATAATGGGGTCGCGGAGAGGAAGAACAGAACTATTGTGGGTGCAACATGATCGATGTTGCATTATCAAGGCCTACCGATGCATCTGTAGGAAAAAGCATGCAATATAGTGGTACATGTGCAAAACCGTTGTCCTTGTGAAGTACTTGGAATGAGTACACCTGAAGAGGCTTTCACTGGTAATAAACTCGATGTTTCACACTTTAAGATTTTTGGCTCATTTGTTTATGTGCATGTGACCAAGGACGCCAAGAAGAAGCTGGAGCCAACAACTGAGGTTGGGATTTTTTTTGGGTACACTGAAACACCCCATAATTATCATGTGTATTTTCCAAACAACAGAATGATTGTTGTGTGACGAGATATCAAATTTGATGAGGAGAAAGCCATGCGATTGTCTCTTGAGAGGGAGATGGAATTGCATGTAGAGGAGGAACCACTGGTTCCCAACGATGAGTCTTAAGATGTGGATTAGCCACATGATGAGATTCATGGAGTGGAGGAAAACACTCATGTAGAGCCATCCATCATAAATGGAAGAAGGTGCACCACGGAAGATGATAGGCTGAGACTTGATGCTACACAAAATGTAGGAGCCCCTACTTCAAAGCGCAAACAAAGACAGTCTCTTGATCGATTTACTGGATACATTGCTCTTATGAGCAAATGTATTGTGACTAAACCATCTTCCTTTCAGGAAGCAGTGCATCATCCTACTTGGGTTGATGCAATGGTGGAGGAGTATGACTCCATTGTCAAGAACAGTGCATGGGAGATAGTCCCAAGACCAGTCGACAAACCAATGGTTGGATCAAGATGGATCTACAAGGCAAAGAAAGTTGCTGATGGGAGTTTGGAGAAATACAAGGCCATATTTGTGGCCCAGGGTTTCTCACAAATCGAGGGGATATATTATGATGAGACTTTTGCGCCTGTCACAAGGTACTCTTCCATAAGATCCATCCTTGCACTCTCAACGCAGATGTGCTGACGCATTCATTAGATGGATGTGAAGATTGTGTTTCTCAATGGGATAATTGAGGAAGAGGTGTACATAGATCAGCCTGAAGGTTTCAAAATCTTCAATAGTGATTCGCATGTGTGTAGGCTCAAAAGAGCATTGTATGTGTTGAAGCAAGCACCCCGTGCGTGGTACACTCAGATAGACAACTATTTCACCGAACTGGGCTTCACCAAAAGTGAAGCAGATGAAAACCTGTACCAAATTGTGGTTTAGGGTAAGCTATTGATCATTGTTCTTTCTGTGGATGATCTAATTTTGACTGGTGATGAGCAGCTAATACACTCATGCAAGGAGGATCTTGCAAGGGAGTTCAAAATGAAGGACATGGGACTCCTTCATTCTTTCCTTGGATTGGAAATATGGCAGCGGGATGGTTAAATTGTTTTGTCTCAAGGAAATTATGCAAAGGAGATACTGGGTAAGTTTAACATGGAGAGCTGAACACCCATGGATACTCCTCTTCCAGGAAATTGGAGGAAAGAGGATGCTACTTCTGGAGAGGTAGTGGATGCTACTGTTTATTGATAGTTAGTGGGTTTGCTAATGTATCTAGTGAACACGAGATCGGACATTTGCTACATAGTTAACCAGCTGAGTCAAACTATGGTTAAGCCTACCAAGCTCTTTTGGAAGGCAGGGAAGCATGTCCTTAGATACCCGAGGGGCACATCATGGTATGGTATATGGTACAAAAGGATGGATGGAGTGAAGTTGCATGGCTTCACGGATGCAGATTAGGCTGGCAGTCCATTGAACAGAAAGAGCACATCAGGGGGGATCTTTAGCATTGGAACGACAACAGTTTCCTGGTACAACAGGAAACAACGATCCATGACACTCAATTAAGAAAAAGTGGAATACATGGCATCAATTCAAGCTGCATGTGAGGCTATCTAGATGAGAAAGATCTTGGTTGGTTTGTTTGGTTCTCAGATGGATCCGACAATGATTCATTGTGATAATCAAAGTTACATTAAACTCTCGATTAATCCTGTGTTTCATGATAGGTCCAAGAATATAGATATCTGGTACCACCATCTTAGAGATTGTGTGCAAAGAAGGATCATTTTGCTACAGTACATTCCCACGAAAGATCAAGATGCAGATATTTTGATGAAGGCGCTCACCAGGAGAAAATTTGACTACCATAGAGATAGGATCGGGGTGAACGATAATCCCTTTCTTGTTGAGAAGGAGTGTTGAGATTCAACACCCATGCCTAGTGCATTAAGCACTTAGTTTCATTCAACACCCAGTTTAATTAAGCACCCAGACTAGGGTGGGGCCCACAGTGCTATTTTTGGGTGCATGTTGATTTTTACTATCCCTTAATTAAGATTGAAATTAAATTGTAATCTATTCTCAATGTGGACATGAATGAGTTAACTGAAAGTGATAAATTCAGTTAGCTAGTGGATTTTAAGTTAGAGGTTGGTTGGTGGGACATGCAGAGTAATTCTAGTTGTAACAGAGTTCGAAGTGCAATGGTGCATTAGTTAATGCAAATTGTAAATAGTTTAACTTGGTTAAGTGAGTTAAACTCAGTTGTGCTAGTTGTAACTGAAGATACACTAGTGAGAGATTCAGTGAATTAAATATTAATTAATTCACAATCAGTGATCTCACATGAAACTGAGGATTTACTATTATTAGCTGTATGCATGTCAGATCCGGTGGAGACCCAGTTGAGTTCTAGGTGAAAGGGAGGTTGACTATCAGTTGTAGGATTATTTTCTTGCACACATGTAGACAAACACCCATTGGAATGCCCACAATACTTTCGCACTCAAGGCAGGAAATAATTCTTATCTTTCAGGGATTTTTACCATTAGGGATTGCACAAGCAAGGCAAGCTATCTAGAGGCTGAGAATTGGCTATGTGTTAGTCAGTTTTTCATATGAAAATGTGAGGCAATTAGCTAAGTACTGGAGGGCTCTTGTGAGGAGTTTTGTATGTAATTGTTTCATGATCCATGCTTAATATACAATAGAAGATAGTGGGGTTTTTAGCTATAATCTTTCCCTGGGAAATTATTTGTGTTGTGTGTGATTTATCTTTCTTCATGTTCATGTGATTAACGATTCTATTTTTAATTCTGCAAAATATTTGTAGAAGCGATTCAGTATTTAAATTTAGTACATTGTTAGATCAGGTGAATCCAAGATATACATGCTTGTTGTATAATTTCTACAAAGTTCACATGGAAGACTCCTCATCTTTAAGTCATAAGGAGGAAGAAGAAGAAGAACATGTACCATGTTTTCAATAAGACACAAAGAAAGAAGGTGGAAAGAAGTAACAAGAAGGATAGCTTGGCATTGTCACATTATCATGCATTCCATGTCATTAGCGTCATGTCATGTCCTGTCACAAGTTGTCGGATGCCACATCGTTATTGTGGATTATGTAATTACCTATTCAAAATGTATTGTAAAGTGGAAGTCCAAAGGATACATTCAAAATATGAAGATTCATGTAAAGTCAAAAATTAATAGGAAGTCAAACAATCATGAGGGTAGTCAAGGAGTCACAAGGAAGGTGAAGCATCACCTCTTGGTTATATATACACCCTCATTATATGAGAAAAGTACTTTTCACCTTGGCTCCTCCTGCATGGCATTAGAAAGACATATCAATTCTTTTGAGGAGAAAAGAGTGGCTCCAACGCTCCACTAATGGAGCTACTGATGTTCATTGTATATGTGTATCTTGGAACTTTTAATTAATAATGTAAGCCTTCAAGGCCAACACGTTCTTCATGCATGGATTATGAATATTTTTAAGACTATTCTGTGGATGTTTATATTTTATGTTTTCTTTCATCTGTAAAGTAGTTGAACTATTTCATTTATTTTAGTACTTATCTTATTGGGAATTCGTTTTAATGGTTTTTATTGTTGTCCCATCCTTGTGGACTATTGTGCAGGATACTAGAAATATATTTCTCATTGATTAGTTGTAATGATCATCACATATTTTGTGGACTATCCTGCTAGATGTTAGACAGATCCCTTTTGATTGCTTGTGTCTCTTCTAGAGTGGTATTATTACCTCTATCTTAGAGGATCACTTTTCCCTTTTCCTCCATAGTAGAAGAAATTAGACACACCTACAACCAAACGCACATCAAGCACGCTTTCTTGCTTTTCGAAATTACCTTTTCTCTCCTCTCTCTTGTTGACAGTTAGATCCAAGGAAAATATATAATAATACATGACAATCGGGCCAATACTCTAGATGGGGCTCCTACTCCAAACGACGTGAGTTCCAATTGGGACTTCATATCGGGGAGACCCCTTGGTTGATATATTTCTAGCACTATCAACAAGTCCAAGCTTGATTTAGCTCAATTAGTTGTAGTCAATGTTATTCAAAATTTGTCTAGTTATATAATAAGAAGTGGCCAATTTAAATCCATTTTTGGAGAGGGAAATTAATCTACATTAATGACTTATTAAGGATGTCATCCACACATGTAAGTAGGCATCCCTTGGGTTTCCCCATGAGGTTTACTTTGGTGCACATGTGTACACTTACACATAGAGAAAGAGCAATTTAATTGGACAAATCCAACTTTTTTGGCAAGGCAAAATTTTTCCCTATTCTACACATTTTTTCAAATTTTCAATGACTAAAATTATCTTAAAATAAGGAAAAATCTTTAAGAGAGAAGTTGCATGGTTAAAATTCCCACCAATAAAGTAGAAGTGTAACTTTCCACATAATTTATAACATATTTGAAAATTTTCAATGAAAAGGGTTCCAATATGGAGATTTTCCATAATACTTTTACAGTGGTTGTTACTAACAATGTCATGGAAATTTTTTTAAACTTGTGTATCATCCTGGTACTACAACAACAACGATATAAAGATGGTAAATCAATTCATGAATAGTAATGAAAACATTTGAAAATATTTATTAGTGTCGAATGTGAATTATCGAAATTTCATATTAATGTCAAACATTATTATTTACTAAAACAATGAGAAATTAAGCAATGAAAATTACTTATTTTAAAGATTAAAAAGATTGAAATATTATTATAAGATTGAAACTTATAATAAGATTTCAAACTTGTTTTGCATTTCATATTAATGTTTTAAATATTAACAAGATTAAAATCTTATTATAAGATTGAAATTTATAATAAGATTTCAAACTTGTTTGTATTTCATATTAATGTTAAACAATATTATTTACTAAAACAATGAGAAATTAAACAATGAAAAATATTTATTTTAAATATATAAAAAGTTGAAATCTTACTATAAAATTGAAACTTATAATAAGATTTCAAACTTGTTGTGCAATAATATAAGATTTGGAAGAATATTTTTTTTTTAATTTTATATTATCTTATTAAAAAAAATATAATAAAAACAAACTTCATATATTAATGTTAACCAATTATAAATATATAAAATTATAAAAACATATAATAATTATTTTTATAATTATTATATGATTTCTCGAAAAAATTATAATTAAAAAATTATTTTTTAATAAAAAATTAATAATAAATCCATTATTATACCATTTTAATCTTTCACAAAAATTAATAATTGAAATTAATAATTGTCATCTAAAATCTATTATTTGTGTTAATATATAATATTGTTTAAATCTATTATTTTATTCATACATATTATCCTTTAAAATTGTCATTTTTAAAAAATATATGTGATAATAATTAGTGTGTTTCATGAATTTTTTAGTGTATTTCATATATTTAGTAAATACAATACCAAAATTTAATTTAATGTAATTTTTTTTTTTGGTTTATGGATATGGAGTTGGGTGGCAGTTACATCTATAGAAATTATTTGGGTAGATCGCTGAACTGAAGGGGATGACTGCACGTTTAACCATTCAAACTGAGGACACGATTGAAGACAAGAGGTAAACGTAGCATGAATAGATAGATAGTTAAAATTAGTTGGAAAAGTAGTTGTATCTTAAATATTTAAGCATTAATGGACTTTTGAGAATGTCCCATGTCAGAAGCGTTACGCAATGATTGAATATAACTAGTTACGATGAATTAGATATATTCTTTTTCAGTGAAAAGAACGAGATATATTCTTTGATAAATTATATATATTCTTTGTTTGGAAAATATTTTTAGGGTTCATAACTCATTGGGACTCCCTTCGAGATGTAAAGTATAATAGTAAAATTTGAAATTGTAATATGTTGTTTTTAAAGTATTTTAAATTTTAATATAAGGCTGATGTAAATGTGGTGAAGGGTTAGATTAGTTAAATGATAAATAATTAAAAAAAAAAATCGTAATATTAATATATTATATAGATTTCTTTTAATTTATATTCAAGAATTTGGTAGAGAATACAATAAACTGATGCATTTATCTTTATTTGAGATTTTAATATCAATAGCTAACAACTCACTTACCATATTCATATGTTTTGTCACCAAATCTCCATCCTTCATTCTCAGGTTATACAACTTTTTCCGTAGGAACAATTTATTCACTAGAGACTTAGATTGGTACAAAGTCCCTAAGTTGTCCCACAAATCCTTTGCCATAGCTTCCCCACATACGTTCAACAATACTGAATCTCAGATACACAACCATATTTTTCTCTTCTTTTTTTTCGATCCAAATTCGCCTAGTATTCAGCTGACATTTATGTTTGTTTAGTACATGTATCTACCGCAATACACTGATCTTTTTCCACCAACTAATATTCCATCTTGAGCTTCCACAACTTAGAACGTTGACCATTAAATTTCTCGATCTTTATCTTTCCATTTCTCACCATTTTTTTTCACCGCAAGAATGATTCCACAGATCTCCCATTGAACAAGGTCTACCACAAGCTTGAGTAAAAACCTCTTAGCCACAAATGCGTCCCCTTGAAGTTGAAACAACTCTGATACCAAATGTAGGTTTTAATCTTGTACAGAAATTATCTGCAAACAAACTCTTAAAACATAAAATAAACAATAGCGAGAGTATAAAAACATAAAACATATATACAAAGAGATTTTCCCTTAGATCCCAAAACCAAGACTACCAACTTGATTTTTCATTATATTCCTTTCAATGTTACAATACATATATATACATGCCAAAGCATTCATAAACCCCAATCCATTAACCCTAGATTAGAACATAATTATAGTTCCCTTGACCGAATGTACAAAATACCATGGAAAAAAAACCATCATGCCCAAAACCATGTGCTAAACCCATGCACAGAACCATAGGTAGGCCTGCCCACCTAATATAGGGTCCAAAAAATATTTCCTAGGCCACTGCCCCAGACCCCGTGGAGGGGGGCTACTTCCCCCCTACAAACCCCCCCCCTACTACACTCGACGCAAGCGAAGGGGGTGATGGCTGCCCCCCTCAAAGAATATAACAAACACCCAACAAAAACTTTAATAAAATATCAAGATCAAGATCAATATCACATGGAAGACTCCTCATCTTCAAGTCATTAGGAGGAGGAATAATAAGAACATGTACCATCTTTTTAAGAAGACACAAAGAAAGGAGAAAGAAGTATAGCTTGGCACTGTCACGTTATCATGCAGTACATGTCATTAGTATCATGTCATGCCTTGTCACAAGTCATCATATGCCACATCATTATTGTGGATTATGTAATTACCTATTCAAAATGTATTGTAAAGTGGAATTCCAAAGAGCACATTTAGAATATGAAGAGTCATGTAAAGTCAAAAATTCATAGGAAGTCAAAAATTCAGGAGGGTAGTCAAAGAATCACAAGGAAGGTGAAGCATCACCTCTTAGTTATATATGCACCCTCATTGTATGAACAAAGGAATTTTCACCTTGGCTCCTCCCGTAAGGCATTAGAGATACATATCAGTGATTTTGAGGAGTAAGGAGTGGCTCCAACACTTCACTATTGGAGCTAGTGATGTTCATTGTATACATGTCTCTTGGAATTTTTACTTAATAACAAAATCATTCAAGGCCAGCATGTTATTCATGCATGGATTATGAATATTTGTAAAACTATTTTGTGGATATTTGTATTTCATGATTTCTTTCATTTGTGCTAAAGTAGTTGAACTATTTCGGTTATTTTAGTACTTATCTTATTGACAATGTGTTGTAATGGTTGTTATTGTTGTCCCATCCTTGTGGACTATTCCACTGGATACTAGACATATCTTTCTCATTGATTGGTTGTAATGATTGTCGCATATTCTGTGGAATATTCTGCAAGAAGTTAGACAAAGCCCTCTTTATTGCGCGTGTCTCTTCTAGAGTGGTAATATTACCTCTCTCTTAGAGGCTCACTTTACCCTTTCCCTCCACAAAAGAAGAACTTTGACACACCTACAATTGAACACTCACCAGGCACACCTTCTTGCTTTTCGAAATTACCATCGCTCTCCTCTCTCTTGCTGATAATTAGAGCCAAGGAAAATATATAAGAATACATGGCAATCAGGTCGATACTTCGAATGTGGCTCCTACTCCAAACGGTGTGAGTTCTAATTGGGACTTCACAATGAGGAGACCCCTTGGTTAACATATTTCCAGCACCGTCAACAATTCAAAGCTTGATTTAGCTCAATTAGTTGTGGTCAAGGTTATTCAAAAATTGGCTAGTTATATAATAAGAAGTGGCCAATTTAAATCCATTTTTGGTGAGGGACATTAATCTACATTAATGACTTATTAAGGATGCCATCCACACATGTTAGTAGGTGTCTCTTTAGTTCCCCCATGAGTTTTACTTTGGTGCACATATGTATACATACACATAGAGACAAGAGAAATTTAATTGGACAAATCCAACTACGTTGGCATGGTAAATATTTTCCCTATTCCACACATTTTTCAAATTTTCAATGACTAAAATTATCTTAAAATACGGAAAAATCCTTAAGAGAGAAGTTTCATGGTTAAAATTCCCACCAATAAGGTAGAACTGTAACTTTACACATAATTTATAACAAATTTGAAAATTTTAAGTTAAAAGGGTTCCAATATGGAGAATTTGCATAAGACTTGGGCAGTGATTATTATTAGTCCCTGCCTAGACTATAGTAATCTATAGATCGTTGAAATTCAATTAGTTTCTGCGTTGACTGAGCTTTCCCCCCACATTAAATTTGTTTATCCAAACTTTAGGAATATTTATTTCAACTTTAAAAATTTTATGCTAAGGTTTTTTATCGTAGAAATTGGACCTCTTATTTTCGGCTTAAACTTTTTATCCAAAGTTGATAGCTTAAACGTTTTATCCATCGTTTCTTGCTTTAACCAAGAGTTTCTTGTTTTATCCAAGTGTTTCTTGTTTTATCCAAAGTTTCTATTAGAAAAGTGTGTTTATCTAATGTCTCTGCCCGATCTTTTGATTTTTATCTTTACCATGGAGAGATCCAGCTGCCACATTTTTCAGAAACTTGTATGCAGGTATTGATACCTCTGCGAATGGAAGCTCAGTGGTGGTGTTGTATGCAGGCATGTGAATGTGAAGGTGAAGCTCTCATCATGCACAGGTCTTGGCCGCCATGAATTTGTTGCCATGAACCCTGAATCTACAACCATGAATATGAAATTTAGTGTACAAGGTATGTAGTGTCTCCGTGTTTACACATCTAGATACCTGGATATCTGGATCATATTTTTTTTTTCAGAAAATATATGTGATAATCACTCTTCTATATTTGAATATCTGAATACCCAGAAAACTGTATGGTACATTTGATTCATCCATGGCCTGGCTATTGTGGGAATGACGAAAAAGACCGCCGAGATATGGGGCGAATAGCTGAAGTAAGGAGAAATGGCATGGGGGTTAGTAATTTAAACCATGCTTGCACTAGTAAATTTGGCCCAATTTCCGACGGCAACTTCGTCGCTATTCCGACACATAGTCGTCGCAAGAGCAACAGTTCAAGGACAGACAAAACGTGGTTCGTCATAACGTCACAATTCCGACGCCTTGACAAAGTGTCGCAATACCGACACCTTTTCCGTCGCTTCCAAACAAGCGTCGCTCTTCCGACATTTACCAAACTGTCACTCTTCCAACGTTTGTATAGTGTCACAATTCCGACGAAATGTGGTCTGACATTTTGAACGTCGCTCTTCCGACGTCTTTATACTGTCGCTCCTCCGACGTTTCCAAACTGTCGCAATTCTGATGCCCTACAAAAGTGTCACAAGACTGACGCATTGCAAAAGTGTCGCAAGACCGACGCTTTCCAGAAACGTCGCAATACCGACGCCAGGAAGAACTGTCGCAATTTCGACGAAATGTGGTCCGACGTTTTGAACATCGCTCTTCCGACGTCTTTATACTGTCGCTCTTCCGATGTTTCTAAACTATCACAATTCTGACGCTGTACAAAAGTGTCAAAAGAACGACGCTTTCCAGAAGCGTTGCAATACCGACGCTTTCCAAATGCGTCGCAATACCGACGCCAAGAAGAACTGTCGCAATATCGACGGACGTCGCAAGACCGACGAAAGTGAAAATCGTTCAAAATGTCGGAAGACCAATGCTTACGAAGCGTCGGTATACCGACAGCGGGTTCAATTTAAAAAAAAAAAATGAAACTTTAAAACAAGACAGTAAATCTCCAATATTTGTTATGAATTGTGGGCGTTCCAATTTTTATGAACATAGTTTGACCATGAAATATTAATACCTACGTTTAACCTTAGTTAGGACAACAATAGTCGACGTATATACGCGTGGGGCCTAGCGCTAGTGGCCTTTCCACATCCAACGGTGGATAATACGTCGCTCTGGCCTTGACGATCCAACGATCCAACTGGATATCGCGCGAGTTATTTGCACGATTGTTAACTCGCGATGAGAGTGGGTTTTCAAAACTGCTCAAGGCCACGTGTCGGCCTATGACATTGATCACGTCGAAATGGGGAATACCGCTTACCGTACAAAGGCGGTGCGATATGCCGGAAACCCGTCTTTACTGTGTGGTCCTCAAGGTTCCGACTACTCTTACTCCAAGTTCCGTCCGCTTACCAATGCCTTACTGCCACTGAACTCTGCCTCATTGTTCATCCTTCGCGCGACCATACCAAACGAACTCGGGCATGACCATTTCGAGGAGACACGACGCATTACATATGCCACGGTTTATGTCTTATGGTTCCGACAAGGTTAGTATCGAATCTGCAAATCGATACACTGGTCCTTGGTTCATTAAATCGCCTACACATTCACAACACTCATTACGAGGTTTTACCTAGCTCATGGAGGTTCGAGCACAACATCTCCTTGCTCTACCACAGGCGCACGGGAATGTCATTAACCTAATTCACCCTTTGTTCACACAACTGATTATAGAGAAATTCCCCAACTTTTTCACACAGTTATCTATGGAATTCACCAATGCTCATAAGTCCTGAGTCATTAGCTCGTGTTCCACCGAGAACTCAACCAGTCTATATGCACATAACCTCATCACAGGGTTTCTTAATTACCACGGGATTTCAATTATCTTTCACCAGGATGCGTACATATTTTCACGGACATAAAACTTACTCAATAAACGCACATATAATACTAACAGATTCCTTATATAAATGAAATTTCTTACAGTCTCCTAGTCCTCGGCCATATCTTCAATATAATGGCCTCCTCTTCCCTATGCAGCTCTATGCAGTTCTCTTTACAGGTATTCTGTGCAGGTCTATCGACTCTGTCACAGAGGTTTATTTTTATATCAATTACAATGAATCGATTCGAATTTCTCGATGACTCACAAACTCTTCAAATTCCTAACTCTGAGACTAACGCTCTGACAGACAGAGACGGACTCCTAGAATTAGCTTAACTTCTAAAACTGACTATCTCTTCAGGTGCCCATTAATCATTCGAGCAGTTACATTTTCTCTACAAATTAACTGAATTAGCTCAACTATGGATAATTTCATAGGGAAATAAAACTTGAGACCCCCCTTTACATTTATTTATGTACAAAATTTGTCTTGGGCCTAATGCCCCTGCATCAGATAACATAGTGAGGGGCTAAATTTCCAGAACTTCCATCCATCTGTAACATCTTCGGAGTATTTTCATGTGGTTTATATACCCTTGTCACTCAAATTTATAGTATATTAAAGATGACAGATGTTTTCAGCGTAACAAGAGCCATTTTAGGTTTCATTGGAAACATTATTTAGAAAACACAGTTTGTGCAATCAATCTTCATACCGAAGTAGCATATATTTAGTTTCACAATGACCTAATGTCATCATGTACTCAACAAGTCAATTGTTGCAGTGTCATACAACCTCAAGCCTCAAACATCTTTACAAGTGAGCATTTCAGGTCTGATTTAGAACAAACCTGTTAGAGATTTTACTGAAATCAAGTTACATTCTAATGCTCATTTAATATAGAGATTAAGATTCTGAATCTATGATGTTACTATTGTTGCCAGTATTTTTATTTTACTTCTGCCATACCCAACTCCACTAATAGTAACAACAATGTTGAATCCTGATTAGTCTCCATCCATGGGATTTTAATGGCCCTTAGATGTGAGATTCACATGCCAAATTAAATAATTTCATAGAATGACTCCACCGCATATTACTGCCTTTCAGCTATGGCTGAGTGTCAATTTTACCAATTTGGCCAGCACTTGAATATAATCCTAATTACATCAAATTTCAAAATTTGAGTCTAACCCTAAGTGCATAAAATTCTACAAAACCCACTTACGCAACACAGTCTAGGAGGGGTTAACGTGCCTATGAAGTATTTAAACATTGTTGAGGGCTAAGAATAGTTGGACTTTGCCAACTAACCAAACTCACTTTTTACCACTTCTAGTAACTTTAGCTTGTAGATGATCTCATAAAAAGAAAGCAGGTGGTCCAATAAAAGGAAGGGGACTGGTTGCATGTTTCATTCCCCTTTTTTTGTCAGCTGAAAGCTTTCCAAGAAGAATAAATCTACTGAAGCGTGAAACTAATTTTTTTGCTGCCCCAACTACCACTGATATACATCACAATGTGTCATAGTTTACTGTAAGCCTCTATTGAGAGTGGGCAGCACTAAACCCAATTAATTCCCCTCATCCCTTAAAAAGACACCTCTAAATATAACTAGAAATTTCAAATAGCTAGTAAAGTAAAAGTACAAAGATATAACAAATCTGTGTTGAGCCAAAAACCTGTGCATTCACAAAAAAAATGGGATGGATAAAACTTAAAAACAATTATGGACTTTGAAAAAAAATCGTCTTATGCATACAAAATGAAAGAAGCATTAGCATACTACTATGTTTACAAATTTAAGAACATGCAGAGTGAGTCTCCGGGCAACACAGTTTCATGTGGAGACCCTAGATCCTTGTACCCACAATATCTAGTGACTTATAAAATGATTTCCAAAACAATGCCTTTTCTATGTATGTAAGAACACCACCTGTATAATGAGGGAGATGTAATATTGTCTGAGAAGCAGATTTATACAGAGTGGTCCAAGATTGTGTATTTATGGAAGATACAACTGATTTTTGCATGAAACATGTATCCAAGATTTCAATGTGCCTTATTTCAGAGCCCATTGATGATTTAATATGAAACCTAAACTTTCAAAACAAACACATTGAAATCACAGGATCTCCATCAAGAATATCATAAATATTAATTGTCTTTTGGGCACTGGCAGTAGATACCATAAGAGGCCCACATGGCCTGTACCACCAATGTTGATTCTCTGGCACAACATTTGCAAAGCCAAAATTTCTCCCTGAGACATTCCTCTCTGCCAAAACTGGAGAGATGGTACTGGATGTTGAAGTGAAGGCCTCTGATTCAGTATGGAATGCCATAATTTCTTTATTATAAATGTCCCATGAATAGAAACCTGAGTCCAATGTACAACCTGCAGATGCTGCCACAACATATTTACCAGAGCGACCATCTGAACCAGCTGCTCTGATCAACCAGCAATCACCCCACATGTTTGGGGTAAGCCCATATGGAGCTTTATATTCAGCCTTCTCCTAGAGATTGGAAAAAAACAATATTGAGTATTACTCATACATCAACTGCCCTTTATGTTAAGGGAAAATTTAAAGAGTGCATAAATATTCTTGAAATCCCAATCATAGTTTCTAGAAAATTTCAAAAGTTTTTGAAATGAACTACATCCTATTTAAACTACATCAAATATTTAGGCAAATCATTTTTTTAAATAGAAATTGGTGAATTTTATTTCAAATATAGAAATTTAAACCATGAGAATAATCTAACCCCTAGGATTTTCCCTATTTCTAATAGAAAATCCCAAAATGTATAAATTATAACAGCCATAAACCCCAAAATTAAGTACAATAATTAAAACCTCCACACCTATGAATTTGCTATATCGTGAAAAGAGCAGCATCCATCATCATGGGAAAGCAAAACCGATTCTCCTTCTGATACAAACCAGCCTGCAGTAGATGTCTTATGGCTGAGTTGATTCAATCGATCACAAGAAACCTCTTCAGTTTCTTCAATATTGCCAAAATTCTCTGGCTTGTTTTCCTGATCATCATCAAAGTCCATATTTTCATCACATTGAATTATTTGGGGTTCATTACGATCAGGTCCAGTGCCTATTGTAGAGCTCTGGACATCCAATCCAATATTGGAACTGCCATACCTGTTCCCATTAGAGATTGTAAATCCTGCTTCTAGCTTTAATTCGGTAAGTTCAAGAGCACTAGAACTGGATTCAGTTGATTTAGACTTGGTATAGTTGTCCTCTGATTTGTATTTCGATACAACACTATACTTGTGCTTCAACGCAAACATAAATTCTGTAGCAATGGGATCTTCATCTATGGGGCTTATGGATCTGCCCTAAAAAACGTCCCGAATATCTGATTCATTTTCATTCAACTGATCATGCAAATCCACCCTCGTCTTCAGCACAACAAGCTGAACTGAAGGCCGGTTTTTCAGCAATTTATGGTGGGGGTAAAGCCTGTCTTCCAGATCTTGACTATTTAAGTGTTTAATTGGTTTTTTCAGAGACTTGACCATAGAATCAAATGAATCTTGCGAATCCTGCGAAATAACAAACAATAGTAAGGCCATTATTTATTGGTTTGAAATAATAAACAACATGCCACAAACCCACATAATTAGTAAATTATTTAAAGACAATAATTCCTACATATTAAAATATAAAGTTATAACATACCAGCTCATACTCGAACATAACATCTGTATCAATATTCTTCTTCTGTATCTTCTTGATCTTCATCCAACTGATCGACATCTATATCAACATCTGATTCAGAAACAGTGTTGAAATTATTGACCATGTCATCATCATCATAAATTATGTCATTTTCAATAATATTCTCATCGACATCATCATCAATAATTGTTTCCTCATCTCCTATGCCTGGTTCATCTTCTAAGATATCTTCTTCGTCTGTCAATGCATCTTCCTGCTCATCTGCCACTGCATCATCTTCTTCTTGATCAATATCATCTTCTTCCTCTACAATATACTCTAATGGCCTTCCTCTTGGATCATATCTAATAACAAATGACCATTCGTTCTCACCTGGAACCTCTAAGTAAAAGACTTGTTCGCATTGGCTTGGAAAAACATAGCGATATTTTCCTACTTCAAACTGCGATGTTTTAACCATTGGAAATCCATTTTCATGTTGAATAAGTGTTCTATCATCATCACGTACATTCATTCGTAGCCTATACCATTTGACGTCGAACAAAACTATTTTGAAGGAATTAAAGTCACACTCAACTATATCATCTAAGAACCCATAATATCTATTTTCAGATTCTCAAGGATGTCTGTCACTCCTGGAGGAAAAATTAGTGACTTGGAATACTGCAGTTATCCCACTATCAGAATTTTTCCTGTTATCATCCAACTTTTTAATGCGAAATTTACGACCATTGCACCACATAGCCTTGTGGTGTTTCAACTACAATATGCCAAACATGAAAAAGATGCATTCTCAATTAATAATTAATCATATAATTTACACAGCATGAAAATTAACTGAAAAATAAAACTTGTTGTCACATTATAAATATAGTATAAAATAAGTAATGAATAAAATAGGTGAATTAATTGCTTACCTTTCTATCTTTGAAACCATATGCTAAATCGATTTCCCTATCTGTAACGTTTCCATCTCAACTACGATATGCTTCTCTAATAAATTCAGACAGTAGTTGCCATGATAACCTACTGTTGTTACGTGCTTTACATGTTTCAATCCATTCACTCATCCACTCAAGATTTTTTGCAATGTATAAAAGTAGTGCCTCATAATCTTGAGCACCTGAATAAAAAAACAATAATTCACCAATATTAATAAATATTACTTATAACCATGGTAAATTATATTAATTAATAAACTATGAAAGAATAAGACCTAAATGAATATAATGATCATATACATGATGTAAAAAAAATGAAACATTATATGTATTATACATAATAAATCTTTTACCTCTCACTTTCTTCATTCTACCTTTTCCCAACAGGTGCTCCACTTCAAATTTTTTGATGGAGTTCACATCCCAAATGCAATCCACCGCCTTCATGGCTGGCGCAGCTAATATAGGAAGATAATGACTAATATACACCATCGATTCATATACCACATATCCCTCCACCATAGAACCCTCGGGTCGTGCTCTTTTTCTAACCAAAGCCTTGAAGGATTTCAGGTGCCTCTCGACCATCCACATTGACCTTGTGTGTACTGGTCCACACATTTCAATCTCCTCAACTTGGTGTATCGAGTAGTGTTCTTGTGCATTGAAAAATATTGGAGGTAGATACTTTTTCATTTCACACATTAGCCGAGGAATTTCTCTCTTCAAATACTTTATTTCATCTTGATGGATTTCTTTCAATGAAAACCATCTACAAATCATTACGCAAGGTTATTTCAATGAAACATAATATATATTTCATTACAAGTAAATTAATACATCATTTCATCAAGTACGAAAAGAAATTGTAGCAATTAGGTTTTGCGTATAAATCAAAACTACTTACCTCATGTATTTACTAAGACCATATATAACTTGTTTGACATTGTTGTTGAAGTCATTTGGGAGAGATACAGGTAGAACATACTATAACAATAAAAAATGAATCATTATTGGTTTCCAAATTAAACAGAAAAAAGGAAAATTTAAAATATTTATTCAAGCAATAACATACAAAAACGTATACCAAAAAAATTACCTTAACAAAGGTATGCCAATCATGTGTTTTCACCCCACTGAAGTCACCTTTCTTCGTTAAGATATTATTTAAGTTTGAAGCAAAACCTGTTGGAAATTTAATTCTTCTAATGACCTCTTTTACATCATTGCTTTGTTGTTCTGTTAATAACCATGGAATATTATTATAATTTCGACCTCCATTGTTATTTGATCTGTCGATCACACTTTTCATTGCATGATTCAATTTCTCAATGTGAGCACAAATTTTGTCAATTTTATCTCTATCATGTGCACCATCTATGGTTCGCCATAACATTTCTGTCACATTCTTCCCGACATGCATTGTATCAAACAAATGAGCTATTTTTAGGTCCTCATAGTAGGGCAACCTCACAAATTGAGAAGGATAACATTTCATTCCAGGTGGAAGTACAATATTAGTACCTTCACCACGACGATGACCTTGATATTATTGAATAAAATAAATCAGAACAATATTAATTATAAAATACAATAAAATAAATTCATTAGTTAAAACAAAATTACAAACATTACATAAACAAATAATATATATATATATATATATACACACACAAATTACGTACCAGTTGCTTGACAATTATTAATTATGTTATATTCCAACATCCACAATTGAGGTGTCACTCTTCGTGGTTTTAATCCAGTTTCTTCTTTATCATTGAAAAGATTTTTTTCAGTAGTACGATACTTATGGTTCCTTGGGAGGAAGTGCCTAAACTCATCAAACACCATCTTTCTTAACTCTGACGAGTGACGATACTTCATCTTAGGGCCACAAACTGGACATGCAAATCTACCCTTTATTTGAAGACCTGCAATAGATGGATCAATAACAATTAATATACTATGAGATCATTTTTAAAACATGCAATATGGTATATCTAATTTAGATAATTATGTATTATATTACAGTGCAACGAAATATTACATGCCACAGACATGTGTTAGTCCCGGGGCATCATGAATTGTCCATACAAGCATTCCACGACATTGAAATCTCTTTTGCTTGATTGGTTTAGTGATGTCATACATAGTGATGCCATGCCATAACTGTATTAGCTCATCGATAAGAGGCTCAATATATACATTCATATCTTTGACCTGGTACTTACCTAATTTTTCAAAATTACGGTACATAATAATTACTACCATGATATATGTATATATAAGTAAGTAAATAAATAAAATATATATTTATGCAAACAACGAGAGGAATGAAAATGTTACATTCAAAGAAATAATGTATCAAACACTTGGAATAATCATAGTCAACATTATGTGCTCCCTCTTTATTGACATCCAAGGAGAAATGTTATTGTTGATAATGAAAATAGGCCACACTGAGTAAGTAGATCTAAGCTCTCTGAATGGATTAACACCATCAGCTTCCAATGAAAGCCTGACATTACGAGGTTCATTTTTAAAATCTACATATTTTTCCTTGATTTCTCTAAATGCAAAACCATCTGCAGGCATTCGAAGAAGACCATCTCCACTTCTATTCTTTGAATGGTAATCCATAAACGGTGCTATGCTATTACACCTGAGCATTCGCTGCAAACGTGGAATTATGGGAATATGACGAAGAACCTTTTGAGGCACCTTTTTGGTTAGTTGATCTGTTCAATATCTACTGGTACCACATTTCGGACATTATGTTTTCAACGCATGTTCTCTGTAATATATAATATGATCTTTAGGACATGCATCTATAGTGTTATATTCCATTCCAAAGTGTTTCATTATAGCACGTAGATCTCGATATGTTCGAGGTAAAGTATTTGGCGATGGTAACAAATATTCACCCAACAATCTACAACATAAACAAAAAGTAGTGTCTTGTAAATATTATTAATCATATATATATATATCATAGTTATTAAAACTGAAACCGGTCACCAGACCGATGGAGCTAATGAACCGGGTTTCGAACCGGAACCGGTCTAACCAGCAGCGGTCAGATCTCAATGAACCGGTTTTAAAAAAAATACATTAAATAATTCCAAGCCAACAGAGAAAAAGAACTATTTTTAAGATTTGCAACCATGATTACAAGCCAATAGAGACAAAATATGAAAATTTTTCTCATTTATATACCATGCAAAGGTGAATATATCAAAATGGCACCAAATGAAATACATATCATCGAAAAATACATAAGCAAACTTGTTGAAGTAATGTATCAGGTTTCTCTTATATTATTCACTTTGTTTTATTGTTGAGTTAATATTATAATATACAATCTGTCCCTGCTCAGATCTGTTGTCAATTCATTGTATCAACCTTAAAGACAATTTTGGGTTCAGTATATATATATATATATATATATATATATATATATATCAGACCAGCATTTTGAAGATCTTGTATTCTTCATTATCTATGTTTGCTTGGCAATAAATTTCTAGAAAAACATCTACAACACTTAGAGGTATTGAATTGGTTTATGAAACCCACTATTAGTGCTATTTGTAACAAGTTGAGAGAACATTACAACTTCAGCAATATTCTCACAATGTGTTTGACGAAATTTATCACTGAAAAGATTCATTAAAACCCAGAAAAATTAGTGGCCAGTTTAGTGCATTTCCAAGCGGGAATTTTCTAGTGGTCAATTTATTATTGCTAGTCACATTTTCATTAGGTTGTATGTTGTTGTCCCTTGAGTGGCGTCAGACCATTTGCATCAGTCTTGATGCCATGATCAAATTGCTTGTATGCTGTGTGAAAGGTTTTGTATTTATGATGCTGCTATGTGTGAGCAGAGAGAGAGGGTCTGACAATTCCTAGCTGAGTGTGAAATAATGTTGCTACTGATTGTTTTGAGAATAGAAATTTTCATCAAGTACACTTGATGAGTTGCATGCTGCCAAGGATTTTATGCTAGCCAGCCTTGTATTTATCAGTCATCATGTGTATTGTTGCTACTATAAGGTGTTGAGTATGAGTTATTAGACAAGTTTGTTGCTAGTATAATAGAGGAATTTGCAGCCCATGGAGGAGACACTGAGGAATTTACAACTCATAGAGGAGCACCTAACCGGCCGGTTAAGTACGGAACTGGCCGTTTTATGCATAAACCGGCCGGTTCCGTACTTAACCGGCCGGTTAGGTCCGGTTAACCGGCCAAAACAGGTGAGAATAGGCTATTGACCGGGTTGCAAGGCCGGTTCCAACCGGCAGCCGTCCTGACCGGCCGGTTTTGATAACTATGATATATATATATATATATATATAATTTATTATTTTACACATTTATTACAACTAAAAAAAGGGAAAATAATCAACATTTACATATATGTGATCATATATACATATTGCATACCTTAGGAGTTGTGTCATACATCTGTTCAACAAATTATTCATAACCTTTAAGTTCACCAGCAACAATGTAGCAGAGAGAAGATTTGCATTTGAGTGTTCAAAAAGTCGTTCACTTGACCTTTCAATCAGAGGTACATCATAAATACCGTCACTGCTATCTCCACCATCATCATCTGACTCACCATACAATTCTTGGAGCATTTGATTTGTCCCATCATTAATGTGAATTGTCTCATTACTTTCATCATGATCTACCTCCATGGGATCATTAAAATTACCTTCATCATTCGCTTCATGTTCTTCACCTTGTACAACATCATTTCCAATACTAATATTTGCTGCAATATTCTCTTGTACTGGTGCAACATCATCTAATCTACTACTATTTAGCTATGGAAGCTGGTTGATCATCTGCAAAAATTTGGGGGGCAACTGTGCCTTTATGAAAATTACAAACATTAATAATTAAACATTAGTGCGCATATACAAAATATTAAAATAATATAAAATTTTACGATATAATCAAAATGAAGATAGATAATTAATTACCACGGGACGATAGTCATTCGTTCCACCATCAATGTGCCCATATTTCCTACAATGCACTGTTGCTATTGCTATTAAAACTTTAACATTATTTCTCATACAACATTTTTTACAAGGGCAATAAACTCTGCCATCACCCCTTTCACCCTTTTGAATTTTTTTTGTAGCTCCAATGTTTTCTTCCATTTATGCAAATTATCCTATAAAGAAAACAATAGATCTCTCTCAATGGTGTAGAAAACCCAAGACTTGTTGAACTCAATGGGAGCTCAATATATAAGCAAAAAGAAAATAAAAGTGGGCATTTTACAAATTGTGAGCTTTTTACAAAATGTGGGCTTTTTACAAAATTGTGGGCTTTTTACAAATTGTGGGCTTTTCACAATTTGTGGGCTTTTTACAAAATTGTGGGCTTTTTACAAATTGTTTATATTTTTAATAAAACGTGGGCTTTTTACAAAATTGTGGGCCTTTTACAAATTGTGGGCTTTTTACAAAATTGTGAGCTTTTTACAAAATTGTGGGCTTTTTACAAATTGTGGGCTTTTTTTATTCTTAATGCATTTTTTGTAGAATACTAAACAGATTTGTCCAAAATTTGAGATGCAAATTGTAGTCTCTACTACGTTTGGAAAATTGGAGGTTTATAAAAGATAAACTGCGAACAGAATTGTACCACTATGATAAGAAGCTGTCAGAAGCATTCCTTCTGCTTCACAAACATGGAAATACCTTAAGAATTCTTATGGTTGATATAAATATTAGAGCATGGCAGTTAAATGTAGTAGTTATGCTAAAATACTGAATAACAGCTTGAGAGTGCTCTTCAGATACTGTACGAATGCACCAAATTAAAGTTGTACCATTACTAAAGATAAATGGCCAAAAATAGTCAATTTTGATATCGTGAAGTTATGTCTTTCTCGGTAGAAAACTGGAGATAGGATGGAAAATATGAGAGAAATAAGTTCCAAGGACTAAAAAACCAAGGCCAACATAGTTCTGCCTTGAATCAGAGACAAAAAAAAGCTGCCCAAAAAAGTGTTTGAGAGCACCCATTGAAGCTCCTATATATAGCAGAGTCAACATTTTCCTATTGAACAAGTTTGTATAGTCAAAGCTAGAGCAAGAGAAGATAGCCACGATCCTAAATGAGAACCAGAGCCAAAGCTAAGACAGATCCACGTTTAGCAGAACAAGGCAGCCATAGCAAAGGATTTGACCATAGAACCAGATCATGAGAGATAGCAAGATTCTTGCTTCCACTGTGGAAATGTAGAAATTGTACAAGGGCTTTGCTTCCAGCAGATTTCATTGTGACAGTAATTTCTATGGTGTTGTAAGCCCTCATTAGTAGAATCTTAAAGCCATTCTGGAATTATTTTAACCTGGAGAGGGTTTTCTGTGGTTATAAATCCTCATGTTCAAATTCCATTGTGGATTGGTTGTGTTTGATATTATGTTTTTACTGTCCGCAGTTGAATTTTCGCACAGAAAATTATCAGTCTAAAGCGGAGAAATTTTGCGATGTTTCTTTTGCTTCCTATTGTGAAGTATTTCACTCAGAACTCTACTCGTTGTAGCAGAGGTCTTGGGCATAGAACAGGGGACTTGGGTTTTTTGGAATCAAACTTCAGGTTAAGATGCTCATCTGAAGAATGGCACAGTGAGCCTTAGCATGGAGTTGGGAGTACCAATTTGAAGTGCGGGTAGGGCATTGTACAATATACCAGTTAGATTTATGGACCCTAATACAAAAGTTTCTTCTTCTTTCAAAACATGTTTCTCCTTTTCTGTAACCAATGTGGGTCTTGTTCTTGTTTCAATTGGGGATGGATGAGAATTTGTTATTGCTCCAGATGATCACACTCTGGGTAGCCCTGGAGGCTATTTGGGGGTGATGAGTCCAATAGGTCTCAATGAACTGTTGCCCTCGTTGGGGAATACTATTGCAGTGGAATTTGATACTATTTTGGATGTTGAATTCCATGATCCTAATGGAAACCAGTACCTTCAGCTCTAGTACCTATTCACAAAAGAGGGTGCCATAGTCATTCATGCGTGCAGAGAGGGTGAATTGCAGGCATTGCAACAAGAGGTGTTGTTGTTTTTGCATTGGCCACTAGATTGTTTGTTTGGTTCTGTTACAAGCACAGAGTATTGAAAAGGATAGACAAATTTAGTTCAGATATTGCGAAATTGCCTCGGAAATTCACCTACAAAGAGCTCAGCAATTCTACGAAAGAATTTTTTTGAATGTGATTGATAATCGATAATTGCAAGCAAGGGTAATCCCCTTGTGAAACCCAAATTTTTGAGCATTTTCTAAAACCTGATGACGGAGACATTGTAATGAACAAGCGCCTAGGTCCATATTACGTCCAAATCTACCAAGCACCAAGATCTATAAAAAAAAATCCACAGTATCTGCGAACTAAGAAGAAGAGGCAGAAAATTTGTTTTGCTTACCTGTTCGAATAGTCGTTGGGGTTTACCACGGCAAAAATTTGACAGAGCCCATGTACAATTTCGTATCATTGAAATTCTGGCAGTATCATTCAACTGGGCAAGCACCTGCCTCGGAGTTCCATGACTGAGGGCAAGATCCCTAAGTGATGCAGAGTCTCCAGCAATATTTCCCAAAGCCCAAACAACCTTACACGAACACCAGTTGAACTCAAAGTTGGGTAGTAGTTTTTTAAATCAAATTCCAAAATTACAGACGTATAAAGATAGTTGGGAAGAATAATTTTATGCCTCTAAAATGAATGTGCTACCTGTTCTCAAACATTATCATTCCTAGAGGCAAGAAGTTCCACAAATATAGGCAGTGCCCCGTAATCAATCACAACCTTTGTATTCTCAGAGGCTCCAAAAAAACCCAAATAGGGTCAACCCTACTATAGGAGGAAGGGCCTGCAGTAAGAACTTACCATTTTGCAAGAACTGAGGGCGAATGTTTTTCTGCAAGAGTTGAGGGCGAATGCTAAGGGAAAATGTTGTTCTGCAAGAGCAGAGGGCGAATGTTGTTCTGCAAGAGCTAAGGGCGAATGCGCACGTGATATCAGACGTTAATGTAGTTTTTAAAAAAATCATTTTTATGTAGCACGCATTTGATATTTAGCATTTCAAATCATTTTTATTTACATTTGATTTTTGCATTTCTAATACAAGTGACAAACAAATTTCTACAAGAGGTTGAAATTTTTACTAGAATAACCATGAAAGACTAATTAAAATGGCTTAAAATGCAAGTGGAACTTCAAAATAAATGTAATTGAAGGTTCTCTCCACTAAATTTTTGCAAAAGTGCTTACATTATTTAAGTTATCTAGGACATTTTTTTGTATTACACAATCAAAATTAAATAACGAAATAGTTTGGTAGTCTTATTGTTTCAAATTAGGACACAATTTTCAAATGGTGATGAAGTTTCATGTGATGATTAACTGACAATATTATCCTTTCCTATCCTTGAAAAACTATACAAGGTTCCATGTTGCCACATGAAACCCTAACTCATGTAGCAGCATAGGACCAGTCCTCCATTTTTCCCGTCATAAGGCATTTTGCACATTTTTGACGACTAGAATTTGCGGATTCCCGTTTTCCGTGAGGTGCTAGGAAGGATAGAAGACTTAATTTTGACGTTTGAAATTTTTTCAAAAACGTTCTTACGCCCTTTAATTTCCACTTACCAATAATTTTGCAACACTAGTCCTCTTCGCAATTGCAAGGCTATACTCAAAAAGTAAGGAAAGTTACTTTTTTGGCTCACTCAATGATCCAAGTGGACATTGGTGGCCACCCGCCTATTCCACTTGGGGCCCCACCATTGTCTCTTTCAGTTTTTCAGTTTCGGCACAACTTACTATTTTTAGCAGTTTTTCGGGTCCTGAACTTCCAGAGCCGTTTTGAGGCCCTAAACGACGTTTTTTTGGGCATCGCGCCTCCAGCGAATATCATTCCATTTTGGAATGATATTCGTGGTGAAAGTTGTAGTCCTCGGATAGATATTTCTAATGATGTATCATCTGCGTCAAATGGAGATAGTATGCAAAAGTTACGTCCCTGGGAAGTTGAAACACCAATTTACCCAAACGGGGCCCATAGTTTTGGCGCTTCATCTCCTAGGGTTAGGTTTTTGGATGTTTAGGGTTCTCCATTGTTTCTAAATAATAAATAGGCCCTCGAGCCTCATTGTAACTCAATTCATAGGCTTGTAGCTGCCACATCTCTCCTCAGAGATAGCTACCAGCGCCCTAGCTAGTTTTATTTCCATTATGTCTGTAAGAAAATTTCAGTTCTTTGATATTAATAAAATGAAGTGTTATTTCTGTTGCATCTCTGTATTTATGGTTATGTGTTTATTCTGTTGCATTCCTGCATAAATCCGGATCAATGGTATCAGAGCGGTCTGCTTTTTCTCGATCCTTCTTTGCATGTCCCCAACGAGGTCGGGGTATAAGGAGTTAGGGCTCGATTTGGTGGAACCTTTGCAAGATCAGCCTCGCAAACCCCGACGGACGCCCATGGGGGACGAAAAGAAAGATGAGGGAGCAGGAGATCCTATCAAAATATTGCTCGAGGAGGCCCTCGAAAAACAAAGGAACGTGATGATGGATAACTTTGTTCAGATCCTTCAACGAGCCTTGCAGGTGGCGCGACGAGCTCCAGCCGGCCACTGCGGAGGTGCGACTCCTTTTAAGGTCTGAAGTAAATTTTGACATTCCCATATTTGAGGGTCGAATAGATGCGAGATGTCGTAGATAGATGGTTGAATCTATTAGAAGGATATTTCTCGGTTCATGACTTACTAGATAGGAGAAGATTATTTGCACTCCTCAGTTGCCCCCCCATGTTGGAGCCCGGTGGGAAACCCCTTTTTGAAAAAGGGCCAACGAGAATCCTCTCTATTCTCGGCCATACCCACTTGGAATTCTTTCCGAGACGCCATCAAGGAACAATACTATCCTGTGGGGAGCTATGAGGACAAGTACATACAATGGACCACGCTGCGACAACAAAGGGATCAAGATGTGCATGAGCTGACGAATCTGTTCCATACCCTACGCACAAATTTGGGTATCAAAGATTCAGAGAAACATCTAGTGCTAAAGTATCGCAGCTGTCTACACAGATACATTCAGGAGGAAATGGAGTTCCTCGACATCTCCTCGCTTGGTACGGCATACCGGTATGCTGCCAAGATTGAGCAGAAATTCAAGCAGAAGAAGCGAGACTTTGGATCTGCGAATCAAAATCAAGGGAAAGGTGCTTCCAAACCGCAGAACAAAGGACCGAGCCAAGGCATGGCGGCTAAAGACAACTCATCGAAGCCACAAGAAAAGAACAGCACCGCAAAGCCAAAGAAGGACACGGGAAAGTGGTGTGAGTTCCATAAGAGCTCCACTCACAACACAGTGAGTGTCGGGCCAA
>JAXQQM020070426.1:0-11423 GCA_034641835.2 Pinus albicaulis
ATGCATTGACCAAAGTCAACATTGGTCAAACTTGCGTGGAAACCTTAGCTACAGTGAGCTACAGTGAATTTGGTCAAACCCTAGTTGTAGTAATTCGTCCTCTTTCCCACATGTGAACCGAATTTGCCTCCAAGGAGCTCATACTAAATCAGAAGAGGAGATGATGTGTGATGAGATGAGTGAAATGATCTCCAACATTGACTGTATATATATCAATCATTGAGGTGTGTGACACATCTTCTGGGGGTGTAAAACCTTAAGGCCGACTTGCACATATTTGAAATTATTAAAAATAAATTCAAAATAAATGTTCTACTCATCGAATTAAGGTCAATTTTAGATCGATCTTACACCTCTCCAAAAGAGGAATCCAATACAAATATTGGTATCTTTATCTAAGCATCACAACATGGAGTTTGGACCTAGTTGTCCAATTTTAACAGGAGTCCTAGGACCTAGCCTTCCTGGACTCAGAGAGGGCTCTCTCTATATTTTTGTAAAATATGTAACCTGATTTATTTTAGGGTTTTGTTTTTAGGCTAGTTATAATGATTAGGATTTGTTTGTTTGTTTTGTTTGAGTGGGTTTCTTTTCAAGCAGAACAGATAGAGTGAGAGATTTAGACCATTGGGCTATGGAGTTTGCAAAAGGTCTTGAAAAGCACAAAAATAGGTCAAGGGTGTTTCAGAGGGCAAGTTTAACAAAGCCAAATGGATCTTGAAAGATTATGTGAGTGAAGTGAACATTAAATTGTGAGGTTAGTAGCCTTAAAGGGCAGTTAAGAATCCTTTAACATGTACTATAACAAGAAAATTCTTTTAATAACACTATGCATAAAAAAATAACCAAAGACAGGGCATACCATAAGCTTCTTTGACCAAACCGTAGCAAGTAAACATTAAGAAAACAATCCAGTGAACCCTAGAGAGCAAGAAACTTGTAAATTCTCTAGTGATTTCACCTTCAGGGAATGAAAGCATTTAAGATAACATATAGTAATGATCAAAGAGCAGGGAACTCTTAAATTCCTTAATCAAACTACAAATACCTTCAATTCAACCATTTCAAGATAGACAAAAGGACAGGGCACCTCTTCAGCCAAACCCTAATTAACAATACTTCAAAGAAAAGACCTTAAAAACAATGTTTTAAGTTATACCAAAAGACAAGGCTAACCATAAACTTCTTTGGCATTGGCTCCATTAAATCATTCTTAAGACAAACAAGCTGAGTGGGACTAGAGAAAAACTAAGAATTCTCTAATCTTACCTAGCAGATGGAAACATTAGAGCAATAGAAACAGACAACCTTAAGGTGCCTCTAACAACATATCTTAAGCTAAATTTTCTATTCTATTGCAAGAGAAAGATGAAACAATATGCAAACATAAGAATACAAGGACTAAATTAGAAAGACATCAAAATTATACATGTTCATGAATCCTTTAAATGTGCTTGTCTCATTTATATTCAATCCAAAACCTTCACAATGCTCCAAAGCCAAAAAATCCTTACAACTCAAAGTCTATGAATTTTATCTCAACAATCAGCCAACCACATGAATAATAATGCCTCCATGCAGCATTTAACTTGCAAAGGAGCGTAAAAACCATATCTATGGTTTTAAACTATCATTAATTACACATAAATGCCATTTTTGTCCTATGAGACCATGCAAGGCCCAAGGCACAAATATCCTAACTTAATAAATGCAAAAATAAATTATAACATAACTCCTCATCTAACTTTGGACATATTTGCCTAATAAGCCTTAAAAATATCTTTTTAATTTACTCCAAGTTTATTTTGTTGACTTTCAAGCAAGTGCACGGCACCAAGGTTCAAGGGCGCAACGCCAGGCCAAGGGTGCAGTGCCAAATCTGGAAATTGCCTCTTTTGCAACTGAGTTTTGGAGGCCTTCCCGGTGTCCAAATGAGCTCCATGATAGCTCATTGGAAATATTGTCTTGTCTAGTTTCCACCTTTACCATTATTTTTCATAATGGAGTCCATTTCCCTGCTCAATATCCATTCTCCCAAGAATGTTCAGGGCGCAGCGCCAATGCTGAAAATAGGGCAGAAAGGTGATTTTTTTTTTTTTGGCAATTTTGGAGGACCAGTTTTGCTCAAAATGAGATAAAAATTTCTGAGGGTGATGTCCTTGGCCTAAGGATCATGAAAATTCCAAGTTTTCCTCCATTGGGTGCCCCAAAAAAGAGCGCAGTGCCAGTGGCATTGCGCGCTTGGCCCTTCTTTCTGCAAACAAAACAGTCAAAATTTCAAAAACTCAAAAAGATGTCAAAATTGGGATTTGTCTTGCTGATCATGTTTGGGATGCTTATATGGATGCATCAGCAAGAATGTCAAGTTTTTCTTTGTCCTTTGCCTCCTTTAGGGCTTGAATCTTTGTAAGGACTCTTTTGAGCTTGGCCCTTGCAATTTTGTTTCTTAAGGCATAATGCCTTGCCATCTTCTTTTACATGTCAAGGTCTCACTTCGCCTTCTCCAATTGATCCTCTAAGTGCACATTTTCCCTCTATAGCCAAGGTTCCCTATAATATTTTATTTTCATGGCAAGCAGCTCACTTGGAGTGAGCTGCTCTGCCAATGCTGTCTCTTGCTCTCTTTCCTTGGCTAAGGCCTTCCTCAAGCCAATTGTCCTTGGCCTCCTCCTAGGAATTTATTCTTCCTCTTCTTCAAGGTCATCGTGAGTATCCAAGACCTCATCTAGTTTGCCTTGGATTTTCCATCATGTTTCCGAGCTTTGATAGCTTTGACCTCATAGATGGCCTTCTCTGTCTCTAGCTGCTTATTTTCAACCTCAAGGAAATGGATCACATTTTTAGCCCTTCCAAGATTGGCTTGTAGATCCCTAATATGGGCATCCTTGCTCTTGATCAACAGGCTTGTAATCTGTCGCTCATTCTAATCATCACTGTCAAGATGAATAATTTGAAACTCTTGTTCAGTTTCATGTTTGTCTTCTTGTTCTTCATCAATTACCTTCTCCTTACCTTTGTCAAGCTTCTTGGTTGATGTAGAAGGCATGGCCCCTTACCTCTTAATGGCAGCAAACACAAGTCTATTTCCTCTCTGGTAGGTTAAAGGAAAAGGTTCTATGTTACTGATCTCAGTGCCACTTGTCTCACTGTCATCACCACTGCCATCTGCTTCACTACCATCTGCCTCATTACTCTTTTCCTCACTGCTTTCTGCCTCTTTGCCACTTGCTTCACTGCGTTCTGCCTCATTATCACTTGCCTCACTACCTTCTGCCTCATTTTTTGATGCACTAGTACCATGAGATGATGGTGAGGGACTGTGAGATGAAGGAGAGTCATCATGGGGTGAAGGAATGTGAGTGTAGGGAGATATATGATCAGCAGGAGGTGATGGAGGAGTAGGAATGGGAGGATGAGATGAAGAAGGTGCATTTTGCTGATGATGGTCTTATGGAGAAGTAAACACCTCGTTGGCAATGAAGGTCTCCCATGGGATGAATTTCTACTATAGTTGGTGCATAACAACCATTTTAATAAGTGAGTGATGGAACGGGCTTTGCATCTACTGAGGATAGTCTCTCTTTTGCACTATGTAGGACATTTTATCAATGCTTTTGTAGAGGTAATAGGGTATGTGCAGCATCCTCGCTCTAGTAAAGTGCATAAGTAGCCTGATGTGATAGGAGTAAAGGCGAGAGAATCATCCTTCACAGGTGAAATACTTCATAATGATCCTCATCATAGGTGCATATCTATCAAGCAAATGTGAGAAAGGAAAGATAGATTTACTGTGATCTTTGTACCTAGGCTTTAGGTAGGGTTCAAAGTAGCTCATGTCTAGGTTGGCCTGCTTGAACCATTTCCCCCCTACACTTGGTATCCCAGTGGCACTGGCAATAGCATCTGTATATAGCTCAAAGGTGACCCCTACAAGGTTAACTTGTTTGTCATGCAAGTTAACAATAAATATTCTGGTTAGCTCAGGGTGGTTTTGCACCTGTTGCACCTTTTCAAAAAAATTAAAGCATCCTACATGTTTGAAACATGAAACAATAAGGGGAGATGCCATTAGCTCCCTTGTGTTGAGGGGTTCAAACCTATTGATCTTTCCATGTGAAAATTTGGAAATACAAATCCTACTGTAGCAACTTATAATATTTCTCCTATTTGTTGGACGCTGGTTCGCCTGCCATGGCAGGCCCGACAGGGGGAAGTGGAGGTTCTTCCCCCTCACAAAACGACAAACAAGCGGAGGGGAACAATACAAAGCAATCGACCCCTAACACAAACAATCTGGAAACAGAAGACAAACGACGTTCTGAAGAAAAAGCTGATGCACCTGACATGCAGAAAGAGGTACAGGAAGAAGATTCGGGAAAAAAGGAAACGCCCCAGGCGAAATCAGCCACCTGCAAGCCGATAGCGGCAGAAAGGCCCAAAATCGAGTTGCCCAGCCACAGGATCAATGGAAGGATTCAGTACATGAAGGAAAACGCTCTAATCGGAAAATTTATAGGTTTCTGGCCCACGGAAAAAGCTTTGCACGGATGGAGAGCCGCCAAGTGGAAACCCAAAGGGCAGGTCGTCCTCCAACTTGGCCCAAAAGGTTTTTTCACAACTATCTTCATCTGCATAGAGGATAGAAACAGAGTCCTGGATGAAGGACCTTATTTTTTCAATTCAGCTGGCCTTAACCTGAGAGACTGGGTTGAGAGATTCAACCTCGACAAGGAAGATTTTAGCTGGGCCCCTGTCTGGATTAGACTCTACTCGCTCCCCCTAGAGTATTAGGACGAGGAATCTCTCAAAGACATTGCAAAGGGTTTGGGGGAGCTCATCAAAATCACAGAAGAGACAAAGTTACGCCGTTACACCTCATATGCTCGCATCTGTGTCTTTATGCGTCTGGACCAAGCTCTCCCTGACTCGGTAAGTCTCTTTCACAACAACTTTGAGTGGATTCAACCTTTGGATTTTGAGCATGTCCCCTTCCGCTGTCGTAAATGTCATGTACATGGACACCTATTCTGGGACTGCCCTCTTAATGCCAAGCCTCAAACCCCCAATCCCCCTGAAGCTTCTGATCCGGAAGGTTTCACAAAAGTCACCAACCGTCGAAGATCCTAGAAGAAGAACTCCAACGGGAAAAAACCCCTGGCTCAGACCTCCTCTATTCCCTCCACCAGTAATAGCTTTGAAGCTCTTGCCTCTGATTCAGAAAACCTTCCCCCCGCTGATCAATCAGTCTCTCACCAGGCCAACAATACTCCGACTCCTCCTCCGCCCAACTCCAAGCCCCCTCCCAGGGCTTCGAAGGAACAAGGTCTCTCCTCGGAAGAAATCCCCGTAGATCCAGACTGGAAGCCGAATGGAATGGATGTGGATTGCATTCCAACTCAGCACCTGGAAGGCAGCAGCCAAGCTCAAAATATGGAAGTCGAACCCAAGAGTATCGATCTCACTGGGCTGGACATTCTGGAACTTGAACTGGCTTGCAAAAGAAAGGAATTTGATAAGATTCTAGACCAACAGTTAGACAGGCTGGAAGTCATCATTTCCAGAGCTTTTCAAAAAAAAGAGCTAGGAATCCAGCCAGGAAGCAAATGGGATGGTTATCAATCAATCAAGGACTCCAAGAAACGAGGCCGGAAAACTGATTTGGAACGTACCATTACAGTTGGGAAACTCCTGGTTGAATCAGGAAGATATGCCAAGTTGACGAAGTACTACAAACTCCTCCCCCATAGTGAACTATGAAGCTCAGCTCATGGAATGTTAGAGGACTAAACAGTCCAGGGAAATCAAGAATGATCAAAAACTTGATAAAGTTGGAGAAACCACAGATCCTTTTCATACAGGAAACCAAATGTAATAGTAGCACTCTTGGCAAAATCCTCTCTAGCGCTTGGCCGGACAGTCACTCTGTGGCAGTCGATGCTTCGGGCGCTTCTGGAGGGCTCGCCATTGCTTGGAATACCCAAGCCATCACGCTTTCGGATTTCCACGCCTCCCAACACCACATCCAAGCCACCTTCTACATCATCGGCACCAACGTCCATGGACATCTCTCGAATGTATACTTTCCTCAGGAAGCGGGTAGGAAAATGGCACTCCTGGATACATTGGAAGTGTTAAACAATGCCCGAACCCATCCTCTCTGGATTCTAGGAGGTTATTTCAACATGATCACATGCCTGGAGGAAAAAAAGGGAGGCCGGGCTAAGCTTGAACCAGAAAGCGAACACTTCAAGGACTTTATACAAAACAATTTACTAATAGATCTACAGTTCAACAATGGCATTCACACCTGGAGCAATCGCAGAACGGGACGCCAACACATCACCTCAAATCTGGATTGATTCCTAATTTCTGATAATGATGTGCACTTAGGGGGTGATATCTCTGCCTCAATCCTGCCTCAATCTGGATTGGACCATTGGCCCATTTCCTTACAATGGCTGCGTTTGGGCGATTCCAGAAAACGCCCCTTTCGCTTTGAGGCATTCTGGCTCACCCATCCCGCCTTCAAGGATCTCATCAGTGCTTGGTGGAGAAACTTAAAGCAGCCTGAGGGGTCAAAAATGTTCCAATTCCAGTGTAAGCTCAAGTGTCTCAAACATCTCATCAAGCAATGGAACCACAACACTTTTGGCAACATTTTCCAGGCACAACAGGATCTCAATATGGAAATGAGGGCCCTCCAGCAACAGATCATTATGAATGGATATACGGACGAGCTAATGGCACGGGAGCTGAAGCTTAAAACCCAATTGGATGATCGATCAAAGCAAGAGGAAATACTCTGGCGGCAAAAATCCAGGGTTAGATGGCTGAAAGAAGGTGAAAGAAATACTAAATTCTTTCATCGAACCACAATACAAAGGCGTATGCACAACTCAATCACAGCCATTAGGAATCAGGAAGGGGAGAAAGTGGAAGAACAGGCCGAGATTGAGCTAGCGTTCCTGGATCACTTTCAGACGGTGCACAAAGAACCTCCCGTGGACAGGAGCACTGCCATCAACAAAATTATTCAAAACATTCCAAAAATTATCACTGATGAGCACAATCAGCTGCTCCTTCGCCCAGTTTCCAGGCAGGAAGTAGATGTAGCCATGAAGCAACTCAAAGATGGCAAAGCTCCCGGACCGGATGGGTTCACCACCACTTTTTACCATCAGTTTTGGGACCTCATCGGTGAGGAATTTTGGATGGTTGTAGAAGAATCACGAGCAATGCATTGGCTTCTCCCTTCTTTAAATGCAACATTCATAGCTCTCATCCCAAAAGAAGAAGAGGCCAGTACGCCGGACAAATATCGTCCCATTTCTTTATGCAATGTGATCTACAAAGTCATCTCCAAGGTAATTGCCAACAGATTAAAACCTCTCTTGCCTCTTCTTATCTCACCGGAGCAGTCTGGATATGTCGAAGGCAGGCATATTTTAGATGGAATCATTCATACTCATGAAATCATCCATTCGCTCAAGCAGATCAAACAGGCAGGTATGATTCTCAAAATCGATCTTTCCAAAGCATTTGATAAATTAAGCTGGACCTACATTCAAAAAATGTTGTTGGCTTTCGGCTTCTCTCCCACTTGGGTTCGTTGGATACATAGTCTCATCTCCTCCTCGTTTTTCTCCATTCTCATTAATGGGACTCCTTCCCGCACCTTTACCCCCACCAGAGGCATCCGCCAAGGAGACCCACTCTCCCCTTTCTTGTTTGTCCTGATGGCGGAAGGTTTGGGATGCCTTCTCTCCTCAGCACTCAGCTCCCAGCTCATCCAGGGCATCTCTGTTCATAATGAACCTGCTGTCACTCACCAACAGTTTGTGGATGACAATATGGTTTTTGGCTATCCATCTGTTCAAGAAGCTTCCAAGTTAAAATCCCTGCTGCAGGACTTCTCCGATGCTTCAGGAGCCAACATCAATAACTCTAAATCCCAGATCTTCTTCTTTCACACTCCTCCTCTCACACAATCAGCCATTGCCCATATCCTTGGATTCTCCATAGCCTCCCTCCCTTCTACCTACCTGGGCGCACCTCTCATTGCATCCCCGCTTAAGCATGCCTCATGGCGCAAGCTCTTAGACAAGCTGGAAGCCCATCTCTCCTCCTGGACTTTTCGCACCCTTAACATTGCCGGTAGACTGGTTCTCATTAAATCCATTCTCCAAGCCATGCCTCTTTACCTCTTCTCCATTTTGGCGGCTCCCAAATGGGCTCTCAACAAGATTAAAGCCCTTCAGCGGAATTTCCTCTGGGGATCAAAAGGAACCAATCGAAAATGGGCCTTGGTTCAATGGTCCACTATTTGCAAACCCAAAGAGCAAGGAGGAATTGGCCTTCGTGATCCTCTCCTCAGCAATGCCATCATGAATGCGAAGATCTGGTGGAACTGGCTAACAGCCCCTGAAAAGCCTTGGGCCATTCTATGGAAGGCCAAATATGCCCAAAATCGACCTCAGGAAGATCTAGTTAGACTCACTCCGGAAGAGAATGGTTCTATAATTTGGAACTCAGCCAAATATCACCACCTTCTCATTCAACAACACAGTTTCTGGGAGATCAGGAATGGCACCTCTGCAAGGTTCTGGACAGATTCATGGGAACAACTTCCAAAGCTCACCAACACTTTCAATCCGTCCATGGAACCTGACTGGGATACTCGACAGCTAGAGGCCGTTAATCAATATTGGGACGACACCGATAAGAAGGGTTATCGGCAATGGAAACAGGCGGCCAGAATAGCCAGGAATGCCAATGAACAAGAAAGTCAAGCCATCACCGATGAACTCAAAAATCGATGCATCAGGGTTTCGCACGATAAGGATATTTTAAGATGGGGACACACTCCTAAGGGCACTTTCTCCACTCGGGAGGCCTACAAGATCCTCAGTATGGATCCTGAGCCCAAAGATCCTCTTTGGGGCAAAATCTGGAATTTAGGAGTATGGCCCAAAGTTGCCCTATTCCTCTGGCTCCTTGGCCACCAACGAATACTTACTTGGGACAACCTACGTAAGAGGCACTTTCATGGCCCCTCCATCTGTCCCAACTGTGGGGATAATGAAGAAACTCAACAGCATCTCCTTCATGCTTGTCCCCTTGCCTCTCAGCTGTGGGAGAAAGTGAGCTTCAGGTGCCAAAGAAATTGCAAACCCAACACAGACATTAGAGGAGCCATGCGTGAATGGCATCAACATCCTTTCAAGAGCGGAATTCTCAATCACCTCTGGAGAATCATCCCTGGCCTTCTCCTTTGGACCATTTGGAAAGAGAGAAACAAGCGCATTTTTAAGGATCAGAGGACCTCGATAGACATCATCTGGAGCAATTATTGTCTCAATCTTATGGAAACTCTAGACATGCAGTCCTGGAGCATCGAGGATTTTCCCACTCTAGACAAGGAAAAGGCCATATGGGAGAATTGGGGACTTAAAACTCAACCCAAAGTTCAGAAGCATACTGTCCTCAACACTGACAAATTACACCACACATGGACTCCCCCCCCCCAGGAACACCTATAAGCTCAACTTTGATGGTGCCTCAAAAGGAAATCCAGGCAAAGTAGGCTTTGGGGGCATTATAAGGAACCACGTAGGTGCACCCCTGGCTGTGTACATAGGAAGTATTGGTTGGGACACAAACAACTCAGCGAAGCTGGAAGGATTATGGCAAGGCCTTCTTCTCTCACAGCAGGCGGGGCTGCACCCTATTGAGATTGAAGGCGACTCTCAGATCCTCATCAACATGGCAGCTCAACTTCTCAACGGGGCCTGAGCGCGTCAGATTGCCAGCAGCTGGCATCTGGAAGCTAGATTGGAAACTATGGAAAGATGGTTACAGGAAAACAGGGCACTCCTATTCAAGCACACCAGAAGAGAAGGCAACAAGGTTACGGATTTACTTTCCAATCTAGGGGTTGATTGTGGAAGTAATCTCAGAACAGGGACGCTGGACATTATCCAGAAAGAGGACCACAGGAGGATTTGCCACAATCTAATTCAGAAGGAGGCGAACCCCCCGGATGCGGGTGTTAGTGCAGTTAATGAGCGTGAGAGGACGCAAGCAGTTGGACGGGAGGCCACATGCCATCCCTCATGGCTGCATTGAGACCACTTGCCCGCAGTATATACACCACAACATGCTCTTAATGGCGTTTGGTATGATGGCGATTCTCATTATCGCAGGGGAGTTTCGAGGCAGCCTCGACTACCGCAACAACATCTCGCATAAGATTTGCAAGCCTGGTCATTCAATGCGGCGTTTTGAGTGTTGCAGGAAGGGAACGTTAAAGGCCATGGAGCCGCTAGTCCCCCAGCCGATGAATTCGCGATGTAACTCAGTTCTGGACAGAGCCAGAGAGTGCACCACCACAGGGAAGCGCAGCCGTCTGACCTGTTGCCTGCAGCCCGATGAAAGCATTCACATTTCTGTAGCTGGCTCTTGTTTGTCCGCGACGGTGGTTCTGGGCATTCCTCCCGCGACGTGCCCTCAATCGCTTCAAAGCTCCAGTCCGGTTAAAGCTGCTAATATGCCAAGGCTACAGCAGAGGATGAGGTGCAGGAGGGGGTCTTCTCGTTCTGCCAGAAGGCATTCTCCTTCCCTTTCTTCTTCCCCGTCTGACACCTCTGCACATTCTGACAGCCTCCCTCGCCTCCTCCGTGGGCGCTTGCTCCGCTCAGGCCGCAGGTTAGATTCGCCTTCAGGGGATGCGCTGCCTGCTCAGTCGCATACGGCCCTCTTCTCGTTCGATTGTGCTCTCAACAAACCACGCGTAACTGGGGCCATCTCTGTGGTCTTCTTGGAGGAGCCCCTGCCGGAGAATCCGCCTGAAGAGCAAGCTCCAGTCGACGGCGCTCATATGGACACGATGCAGCAGGACACGAGGGGTCAGCCTGAGGTTTCCAGGGCGTCTTTGCAGGATGAAACAGTTCGCGTTCAGGCAACTGTCACTGAATCTCCCACTGCTGTCCACCACAATGTTGAATTCTCCCATGCTCAAAGCGAACCAGAAGGCTTTGGATGCAGGATCGAGGAGGTTGCTCCTGATGAGTAATCTGATCCTCCTTTCTTGTCTCTTTTGTTTTTTCTTGGCCCTCTCTGAGGGAGTGTTTTGCTATTTCAATGCTTCTCTCAATTCTGGTCCAATTTTTGTCAAAGACCAGTTTCAGTCTTTACAACGGTCTAGTCTTGTTATGGTCCAGTGTTATAGCTATGCTCCTAGTTTCAAGTTAATGACATTCCAGCTCGATCCCCTGCGTGGGATTTTTTCTGTCTTGGGTTTTTCAAGCTGGCGCCCCTTGCAGGGCAGCCAAAATCTAGTCACTATCAGCTTAAATTGCCTCTTTGTAGGCACAGTTATGGCCTAGGCCAGATGTACTATATTTTTCACTGTTAATAGATTACTC
>JAXQQM020064928.1:0-63932 GCA_034641835.2 Pinus albicaulis
AATTGCACTATACTGTTTCATTAAGTAGGTTGTGACGTAGCCTAGAGCTGCAAATACCAGGATCTTAATCATCTGTTTCCTTCTCAACTTACGTCACAGCTTTTTCCCCAAATCAAATCTTCAATCATTGGCAAATTCATACTTTGCACATATGTTCTCAAAACCCATATTCTCATAAGCAGAAATTAATAACATGTCATCATAATTTCTCTATTTGATTTGAAACTCATACAAGGTTCTATGATGAAACCCAACTCAAAATCATCATATAAGACTTTATGCAAAAGTATAACTCCATGTTTGCACACTTTCATACTCATCTTTCCCTTCAAAACCATGCGCCCTTTTCAAATTTCATTCATCATCAAAACTTTAATCAAACAAATGTGCCTATGGACAAGTGAGATTCGAACTTGACCATAATACCAGCGTTTTATCTTTCCATTGCTGGAAAATTCAACAACTTAAAATCCCTTTTCAATCCAATATAATCTTCAGATTCTACTTTGATGTAAAAGTGTGACAAACACTACTCAATCCAGTAAACAAAGCTTGAAATTGACATGCATTTTTTTTCCAGTCTTAATCCAATTACCATTTAATGATCTCACCATTACAATTTCGTTCTTACATGCTGGGTTCAATTAAAAAAATGCGCCTTTACTGGTATATTCAAATTGGCAACTTATATAATTTAATTCCATACGTTTGCCAGCACATTATTTCTGGATTTAAATCTTAAACATTTCACTGTTTTCAACAATGCGTCCATTACCAACAAAACTTACCTGTTCAATTTCCTGTGATAATCTCTGGATTGTGCCTTCAGTTTGTGGACAGCGCCTTTTGGCATTTCATTCCTTCTACAACAGTAGTTACACTCTGTCAATACAATACATCATTCCTTCTACCGGTCTCCAAATAACAAAATGACTTCAAACAATAATATCGCTACAGGTTCATTGTTAACTATAGCAGCTGAACATAACCGCACTGATTCTCATCTTTTTCCACAGCGCTGTCTATGTCAGTAATGACACACACCATTAATAAAAAATGCGTTGAGTTTGGCAATCCCTCTCTGAACTGCGCCTTTTGATCGATTTCCTTACAAATACTCTGGGAAATTGCGTATTTGACATGGTATTCAATTCTCATCACACAACCAATCAATGTGTGAACGCATTGAACATAATGGCAATGACTTATCGAAGGCTACATTCACAAATTCATACAACAAACATTAATTTAACGCTACAGCAAAGCTTGATACACATCGATTTTCCACTGCAACAGTTTATCATGCCTTCAACTTCAACAACGCCCTTCAATTTACTTACTACACGCCCTTCACACGGCAAATTGATTCTCTATCAATTGATACCATCCTGTGGCTTCAACACACTTAAACAAAGAACAATTACTGATCAATTTCAGAATTGGTTAACGAATTTCAATAGTCTGTGCCTTTGGAATATTCATATGAGTGTTATGTGAATTCTAATAGCGTTTTTTTTTAAAACCGCACCATTTGCAACGGTTTAATTAGTTTTCACCAAAATGTATGTATCTTCAAGAATTCGACTTTCCAATCTGACATGCCGAAATCATACATTTACCATACTGTTCAATGCTATTCAAAACATATCAAATTTCAATTGAATCCCAACAGAATTTCAACATAACTCTGCGCACTTCTATATTCAGTTCCTCATATTAACCAATCGATCTCTAACAGGATCTTTTATTAGAATTGCGCCCTTTGCAAACAGAGATTTTTTTACCATTTGCCCTTGATGATTTGCATATCAGTTTTCACATAATAGTCCAGATTTCAAAGAGGAACGAGTTTCCTTTCACACAAATTCAATAATTGACATTCAGTGAAAAAAACAACTCGCTCGCATTAACATACTAAATACTTACAAAACAACTTCCTTTTCGTGGCCTGATATTCAACATTTGGCCCTTACAATTACTGAAGGCTTACAGCCTTGCTGTTCAAGCCTGCTTTCAGCCTCACACTCTCTCACAATCTCTCATGGTTTCTCTCACAAAAAGCCCTCCTATTTATACAATTTTTAAAAATCATTACATTAAATGCTCAATCCCTTTAAATCCTTAACAAACCCCTAAATTTCTCAACATCCCTAAAGGATAGGGTTTTATCCCTAAAATCCTTCAATTTATTAAATTTCCTCATATCCTTTTATTAATAAAAAGATATTTACATAAATCCTCACCTTCTCCTATTTAATTCAAATTAATTAATAAAATATTAAAAATCATCACACCCTATATTTACAAATTAATATTATCACACCCCATATTTACAAATGGAGAAAAAGGGTCTTGATGCTCCTGCATCAGACTCCCCATGTAAGAAAATTCATGACCACCTGGTCATAAGTCTGGATATTTCCTCCTGGATCCCAAATTTTATTTTGTAATCCTTCCGTGCTTGTCGATTGCTTCACTGCTGTTGTCATCTGCTGTTGTCTTCCAGGTTTCCATATTTTGTGTTGTAATGCTCCACTTGCTCTGCTCTTGCAATCTTTCACTGTCATTCTCTTGTTGTCGCTCCTTTTCTTTCTTTCAGCTGTCTTTCTCTGGGATGTCTTTATCATTAACCTCCTTATCAACTCAATTTCTCTGTCCAGTATGTCCTCTGTCTGCTGATTGTTTCCATCCCTTGATTGCTCCTTTTCTGCTGCTGCTACTATAAATGTCGCCTCACATGTTGCTCTAGCTGTCAATATGAATGTTGCGGTCTCCCAATCTTCCTTTCCCTCTGCAACATTCCTTTGCTTGTCACCTGCAATTTTATCTGCAATTTCTTTTTTATTATCATTTATGACAACTGCTTTGTCATCCTTCTTCAGCAATCTATCCTGGACATCCTTCAGTAGATGTTCTTCCTCTTCTTCTTTCATTTGACTATCCACCTGTGCCAAATATGTTCTAGCGTCTGCAACAACATCTTCAATCTTAAGACAATCATTATAATAAAAAAAATAAGGCCTCTGTACCTCTTTTCCCTTTAGCAACACTTCAGTATGTTGTGTTGATTTCTCTTCTTCTGTCAGCATATCAGTATGTTGATCCAAACTCAAAGAACTATTGAGACTGTCAGCTAGTCTCCCTTTTTCATTAGCTAATTCCCTGATGTCTTTCAGCATTTGTCCACTGTAGTGAACTGATTCTTTCCCAGCCTCTGCTTCAAAACTTTCATCTTCTAGAAGGTACTCTTTCACATCTTTGATAGCTTTAAAAGACTGTCTATCTTCTTCCAAACTTGCAATCACACACAAATCATTAGTTTTAAAATCACAAGACCTTACGGTCTTATTTGATGCTTCGGTCATCAAATCTTCCGGCTGCTTTGAATCATTCATATGATTCAACTCCTCTAGCTCTTCATCACTTTCAAAAAGTAATGGTCCACTCTCTGGGTAACATATCGAAACTTCAACATCTTCTTCAGCATCTTCCTTTTGCTGTAGCTCAACTGTTTCGAGCTTCTCTATCCTCTGCCTGGCATCAATAACCCGTTCAAGTTCCCTTAGTTCCTTTATCAACTGCATATTTACCTGATGATTCCACTTCTCTTGTAGCCTCTGCCACTTCAGCTTCTTTCTCATGACATAACCACGCTTCTGGTCTTCCTCATTTCTTTGCAACATCTCCATTAACACCTCAAGCTGAACTGCTATCTCAGCCTTCTCCCTCTCATATTCCTCTTTGCTTAACTGTCTTTGTATGCCAATTGACTTGACATCCTTCTTCTTTTGTCCTCTGCTGTGGTTGATTTCAGAACCTCTGTTATGACTGTCACTAGTCATCATCCTTTCCATCTCTATGAATCCCTCACTCACTTTACTATGAGTTGCACTAAAGCCTGTTCAGCAGCAAGTCCTGTCCTGCCGCCACTTACCTCACCAAGCTCTCCTCACTCAGTCTTTTGGCAAGCAATTGGTTCTATCTCTGGAACCTCCTTTGATCACTTCCCTTTGCTCTTCCTGGGCTTCAACTCATCTTCCTGTTCACAACTGTCTTCCTTATCCAATCTCTATTGGATTTCCTCAAGGTTCTGCCACACCTATGCTTTCACCAGTTTTCTGTTAGCAATTTTAAACATGTCTTCTATGGATTTTCCTTTTGGGAGTTGCAAAAATACTTCTGCAAAGACTACAATCTTCAAATTCAAATAAACCCAGATCACCTTACCTTCAAGATCTCAGTCTGATCTTGTCCTTCCATTCTCTTGCACTTCAATTTCATCATTCCTGCAGTTCTGTCCAACAAATCTTTATGCTTCCTCTGCAAAATTTCACTGTCAATCAGATTTTAAAATCTGATTCTTTTTTCCAACCTTCTGGCAACTTCAGCTGTCAGCAACAATTCCCTCTTTGCTGAGTTTCTTCTTTGCTGCAACCATCAATTCTCATTCTATTTCTTTGTCAGTAAAATTCAAATCAAAATTAACCAAACACAATACCTGCATGATCTTCATTCCTTCAGCTGTACTCTGGTTGCTTGTCTTTCAGATTAGAATCTGATCTCCTTTACCTACATTCTGATCACTTGCAATTTATATGCTGCATTTCAGATTTAAAATCTGATCTTCATCATTCATCACACATTCAGAAATATATTTCAATTCAACAAACCTTCTGTCTTCAAACATTCTTCATTTCAACAGAGCCAGGCTCTGATACCAAAATCACGCAGCCTAGAGCTGCAAATACCAGGATCTTAATCATCTGTTTCCTTCTCAACTTACGTCACAGCTTTTTCCCCAAATCAAATCTTCAATCATTGGCAAATTCATACTTTGCACATATGTTCTCAAAACCCATATTCTCATAAGCAGAAATTAATAACATGTCATCATAATTTCTCTATTTGCTTTGAAACTCATACAAGGTTCTATGATAAAACCCAACTCAAAATCATCATATAAGACTTTATGCAAAAGTATAACTCCATGTTTGCACACTTTCATACTCATCTTTCACTTCAAAACCATGCGCCCTTTTCAAATTTCATTCATCATCAAAACTTTAATCAAACAAATGTGGCTATGGACAAGTGAGATTCGAACTTGACCATAATACCAGCGTTTTATCTTTCCATTGCTGGCAAATTCAACAACTTAAAATCCCTTTTCAATCCAATATAATCTTCAGATTCTACTTTGATGTAAAAGTGTGACAAACACTACTCAATCCAGTAAACAAAGCTTGAAATTGACATGCATTTTTTTTCCAGTCTTAATCCATTTACCATTTAATGATCTCACCATTACAATTTCGTTCTTACATGCTGGGTTCAATTAAAAAAATGCGCCTTTACTGGTATATTCAAATTGGCAACTTATATAATTTAATTCCATACGTTTGCCAGCACATTATTTCTGGATTTAAATCTTAAACATTTCACTGTTTTCAACAATGCGTCCATTACCAACAAAACTTACCTGTTCAATTTCCTGTGATAATCTCTGGATTGTGCCTTCAGTTTGTGGACAGCGCCTTCTGGCATTTCATTCCTTCTACAACAGTAGTTACACTCTGTCAATACAATACATCATTCCTTCTACCGGTCTCCAAATAACAAAATGACTTCAAACAATAATATCGCTACAGGCTCATTGTTAACTATAGCAGCTGAACATAACCGCACTGATTCTCATCTTTTTCCACAGCGCTGTCTATGTCAGTAATGACACACACCATTAATAAAAAATGCGTTGAGTTTGGCAATCCCTCTCTGAACTGCGCCTTTTGATCGATTTCCTTACAAATACTCTGGCAAATTGCGTATTTGACATGGTATTCAATTCTCATCACACAACCAATCAATGTGTGAACGCATTGAACATAATGGCAATGACTTATCGAAGGCTACATTCACAAATTCATACAAGAAACATTACTTCCACGCCACAGCGCAAAGCTCGATACACATCGATTTTCCACTGCAACAGTTTATCATGCCTTCAACTTCAACAACGCCCTTCAATTTACTTACTACACGCCCTTCACACGGCAAATTGATTCTCTATCAATCGATACCATCCTGTGGCTTCAACACACTTAAACAAAGAACAATTACTGATCAATTTCAGAATTGGTTAACGAATTTCAATAGTCTGTGCCTTTGAAATATTCATATCAGTGTTATGTGAAATCTAACAGCGTTTTTTTTAAAACCGCACCATTTGCAACGGTTTAATTATTTTTCACCAAAATGTATGTATCTTCAAGAATTCGACTTTCCAATCTGACATGCCGAAATCATACATTTACCATACTGTTCAATGCTATTCAAAACATATCAAATTTCAATTGAATCCCAACATAATTTCAACATAACTCTGCGCACTTCTATATTCAGTTCCTCATATTAACCAATCGATCTCTAACAGGATCTTTTCTTATAATTGCGCCCTTTGCAAACAGAGATTTTTTTACCATTTGCCCTTGATGATTTGCATATCAGTTTTCACATAATAGTCCAGATTTCAAAGAGGAACGAGTTTCCTTTCACACAAATTCAATAATTGACATTCAGTGAAAAAAACAACTACTGCATTAACATACTAAATACTTACAAAACAACTTCCTTTCGTGGCCTGATTTCCAATAAATTGGCCCTTACAACTGCCTGAAGGCTTACAGCCTTGGCTATTCAAGCCTGTTCTCAACCACACTCTCTCACAATCTCAATGTTTTTTCTCACAAAACCCCTTCCTATTTATACAATTTAAAAAAATCATTAAATTAAATGCTCAATCCCTTCAATTCCTCAACAAACCCCTAAATCTCTCAACATCCCTAAAGGATAGGTTTTTATCCCTAAAATCCTTCAATTTATTAAATTTCCTCATATCCTTTTATTAATAAAAAGATATTTACATAAATCCTCACCTTCTCCTATTTAATTCAAATTAATTAAGAAAATATTAAAAATCATCACACCCCATATTTACAAATTAATATTATCACACCCTATATTTACAAATGGAGAAAAAGGTCTTGATGCTCCTGCATCACTTCTTTCAGCTGTAGCACATTCAGGACATGTTGTTTGAGTCGAGTCTAGGCTGCAATGCGTTCAGTAGACATGCAGGTCGACTCGTGTTCCATCTATAGCACAACGTGTGGGTCAGGTATTTGAGCAGTGCATTCATAGTAGCGTGTAGGGTGGGGTCTGAAGAAAAAATACTGTGGAGGGTGTGAATTAGGTCGGGTCGGGTTGAACACGACTCAAATTCATTCATAAAATGCGTGCAAATTCGAGGACATCTGTGACCGCGGTGACCCGCGTTAACGCATATCCAAGCAGAATTGAAAAACACATTTGGAAACAAAAAAAAATATTCCTTATTGTTTGTTTGGGTTGTTCGGAAGCTTTTAAACTTCGACCAAAGCACAAGCACATTTGGAAAGAATTTTAAGTGTTTACATATGCTTGGCATGCATAACTGTTAAAAATTGTACATTATTATTAAAACATAATATCGGGAATTCATCTTCGAGAGTTTCCCCTCCCTTATATGTATGGGTGTATATGTGGATGTGATATTGATTTTTAATTTGTTATTTTTTGCACTACATAATTGAATAATACTATATATTATTAAACTAAGTGATGAGGTTAAGTGTAGTCTACTTGCTTGAGTATTGCTAAAAATAAAAAGTAAGGTATTGCCACACCTGCTACAAATTGTTCAAAGAGAACCACGAGTGTACGGCCATGACACCTTGGCCTCGGGCGGATGACGCCCCATGGGTGTGTCCGCACGAAGCATGACGACACCCTCGGGCTTAGGTGGAAGTTGTCCCATTGGTGCGTCTGCCTGCAACACAAATCCCCATGGAGCACGTGCTTCGGTACAATGCATATGGCTAAGCTTAGGGGCTGCCATTCCGCCCAAGCCCTAGGGCGCCCAAGGCAGCATTAGGGCTTGGGCGGATGCCACCCTGTGGGTGCGTTTTCTCTCAACACAGGTACTCTAGCTCAAGTAGATGCGCCCATCGCCCCCCTGAGCAAGCAAGGGTGCTGATTCATAGAATCGATTTCCTTTCTTTCCCACGAGGCTGGTGGGCATACCCACCCAGGCCACAATGACCACGTGCTACCCCCAGGTGACCCACCCACAATTTCCATGTTAATTTTTTTTAGAAATCTTAGATAAAAAAAAAATATTTTGTTTTCTATCCTTATCTGGATGTTCCTACGAGAAAAATTTAAAAGTAAATTCTTGTAAAATTATAAGGGTTTAAAAGATGTACTAAGTGAGATTTGAAATTGACTCTCATTTATTTTAACAATTTACTAATTTTCAAATTAATAGAAGGGGAACTAACCTTTCAAAAGAGAGAATCTCCCATTGACAATGTTGCTGCTCTAGAAAATCGTTCCAAGTTTCTAAACAAAACCTTGAGAAATCTTGATGTGATATGAGGAATAGTGAAAATGAAATTTCTTATAAAGCATAAATAATGGAATTGACTTTCAGTGAGGTAAATGTGGGATAAAAAATATGATAAATATTAAAATCTATAACCATATAACTATTATATAATTTAATTAAAAATATTTCAGTTTGAAAAAATTGTAAGGATTTTTTTTCGAAATTAAGATCCATATTGAAGAGAATATTTTAGTAACTAATTTCTATATAAATTGTAGAAATAAAATTTGGACACGCATCAAGCAAATATTTTCGGCGAAAAATTTTGGAGGGAAAATTTCATTCTTTCAGGGCTATATTATCATTGGGAGAGAGATCATTTGCATCATTCAACATCTCTTGTTTGAATTTTATGGATTCCTCTCATATGAAGTTTCATTTTACGAAGCACCAACATCTTCGTCACGTAACTACTCTATTCATATTAATGAATATAACGAGAGAAATAGTGAGAAAGGGCATGATGAAGATTTTCAAATGAATAGACAGTGAAATTGTCCACTTAGTCCTAATCTGATGGACTACCAGAGAAACAATGACGGATGGCAAGATAAAGAATTTCCAAAAAATAGAAGCTCACAATTTCCACTTAGTCATAATCCCAAGGACTTTGAGAGAAATAGTGATGAATGGAAGGATGTAAAATTTTCAGTGGATAGAGATTCACATTTTCCATTTATTCCTAATCCTAAGGACTATGAGAGAAGTAGTGATGAATGGATGGATGGAAAATTTTCAGTGGATAGAGAGTCACATTTTCCACTTATTCCTAATCCTAAGGACTATGAGAGAAATAGTGATGAATGGAAGGATGACAAATTTTCAGTGGATAGAGAGTCACATTCGCCAGTTATTTGTAATACTAAGGACTATGAAAGCAATAGTGATGAATGTCAAGATGAAAAATTTTCAGTGGATAGAGAGTGACATTTTCCACTTTCTCCTAATCCTGAGGATTATCAGAGCAATAATAATGAATGGAAGGATAAAAATTTTTTAGTAAATAAAGTCTCAAATTTTCCAATTACTCCTAACCCTATGGAATTTGAGAGCAGCAGTGATGAAGGGCGGGATGAAGAATTTACAACAAATTGACAGTCTCAGTTTACACTTACTCCTAATCATATGTACTATGGGAGCAACAATGATAAAGGTCGGGATGAATAATTTCCAATAAATTGACAGTTGCAATTTCCACATAGTCCTAATCTTATGGACTATGAAAGAATAAATGATGAAGGAAAACATAAATATGGTGAGGAATATCCTCCAATTTAGTATTTCAAAACTAGAGATGATGGTATTCAAAATTTCATGCCACTGAAGATGGTAATGAATAATTTTCAAACAATGATGGTGGTGAATTTCCTAACTATATTGAAAATGATCAACGTAATAATAATATTTCTCCTAATGATGATGGAATTTATTTTTCAAATAATTATGAAATGATGGAGATGTTGCCAGCAAATATTGTTTCTATGAGTAGGAGTAGACATTTTCGTATCAATCCAAGATGTTCTAGGTATACAAGGGGTAGAGTATAATATGTCACAAGAAGAATTTCTATCAGTGAGCTCATTTCAAGTGAATTTTTTAAAAATGATTGCTTGAAACATATGGATTTAAAGTTTTCTTTGGCGAAAAGGAAGAACTATTTGTCAATGAATAAAAGCATGTAGAATTCATACTTAGTGGGGTGCATGCAATCTACACTGGAAAGTTATGATTATCATATTGGGTCTTTATTGCTTTGTAGAAAGGCTTTCAAAATGATTCATTAAATTGGAAATTTTCATCTATCAAGGAGCCAAGATAATTTGGAAAAGGATCCTACATAATATTCATAAGTTAGTCATAAACGAGAGTTTGGGCCACTACAAAGCACCACAATGTCATGACTGCAAGACTTATTTTCAAAACATGGAGAGTGTTTTCCAAATAGAGATGCAATACATATTCTAGATAATTTCTCAAGACGATAAATCTAAAACTGATACAAGGAATATGCAAAATTTGTTGAAGGAAATGGTCATTTTATTACATATCAATATTTAGTGTAGATATGGAGGAGAGAATTAAACAATGATCGTATTCCTAAGAAGAAAAGGATGGGGGTTTACAGTACATGTGCTTCTATAAAAACAAAAAGGGATAAATATCGAGCATAAAGAGCTAAGCATTCATAACATTATTCTCTTAAATTATATAGTGATCAACTATGAAAATGTATTTATTAATAGGTTTATTTCATATTATTTGTATATTCCATTATTAAATCCCTTCAAGAGCATCGCGAACAACAAACAAGTGAATGGAAAAAGTTGTAAGAGCATCGAAATAAGTGTTATGATAATCCAAATAAATATTTGTGTTTGATAATTGATGCTATGGACCAAAAGAAAAAACTTATACCACATTTTGTGCGCACACCCAACAATTTGCAGGACGAAACTTTTATCCAGTCTCACTTGGTCAGTTGTATGGTCTTCAATTGGAAAACGATGCCAAGAGTTTACTTCACAGCTCCAAATATTCCTAATGATGGAAATATGAAAATAACCATAACTCGTGATGTGCTTTCTCATTGGGGTGGTAATCTTTCTGAAATTTTGTATCTACAATTAGACAACTTGTGTCGTGAAAACAAAAATTAGATTTTTTTTGGATATCTATACATGCTTCTTGAATTGAGAATTTTTCATAGGGTAAACGTTGCTTTCATTCTTGTTGGGAACACTCACAACCATATTCATTAGATGTTCAGTCGTTTTTCAGTAACATTTAGAAGGAATAATTTTGGGAGCTTTCCATTATTAATTGAATGTATTAAGAAATCATATATTCCAGAGACTAATTCATGTGTTAGAAGAAACTGTTGACATGTGAAGGTTTATTCTTGGATCGCATGGTGAGGAGAAATGCATTGAACAACTTAATGACATTAGCTTCCAAAATCAATTTGGTATCAAACAAATTGATGAGAAAACACTTATATGGGGCAAGAAGTATTCAACTACTAAAAAATGGGTATCGTCATCAAGTTTGGATTTTTTTATGTTCATTCCATATCATCCAATATTTACGTCAAATATATTTTTATTACAATTAGTTGATGAAGTTCATAATACATGAAGGAAAAAGAGAGATATAGATTATTTTGAATGCCTGGAAGAAATTAAAAATACCATTAGATATACATATGAGTACTTTTATGTTGCTCATTCAATTTGGTGGGGGTCCTTTTTCAATGATTAGAGTGATATCCTTTCAAGACCAAAAAATAAAGATATTATTTTGAAGACTCCATTTATTTGGCCAAAAAATGTGCCAAATGAATAGTAGGAACCAAACATTCTTGAACAACAACAATCAAAAGGTATTACGAATTATACACAGGTGTAGGAAAGAGAAATGCATATTGGTTCAAGAAGAACTCATGCATAATGTGCAGCCATGGAAAACCTTTACAGGGGTTTAGTACAGGATATTGAGGCTTTCCTGATCACAGTATTATCACATGAAGATCCACATGGCTATCCATTATGGGTTTCCAAGGTTATAAAGGTGATTACAGAAAATTAATATGTTACAGGTGTTTAACTACATTGGTATGCCACAAACATGCACCCTTTTAATGGTGTGTACAAGCCAGAGATGGTAGTTGGTAAACAAATTGGTGGAAAGAGAATAAATAAAGGGTACAAATATAAATCGTCATTGCACACACCTCTTAAAATTGAAGGAAGTTGACATACTTGCTTATGACATCAATTTAACAAAGAGAGTAACTCTTCACTCCAGGACGATAGAGATTCTTGAGAGACTTCTACTACAAAAAACATTGTTGAGATCGTAGTCTGTTGAACCCAGTCCTATATCTAGAAAATTTTAAAACCTCAAGTGGTGGCATGCATGTTGACTCATATGGGGAACTAGTTGATGAAACAGAATAATATGCAACATATTTATCTCCATCAAGACATTCATCTAAAGATGTGAGTTTTGATGGTGTGCAAGAAAATATAAGTGATTTTGGATACTTTTGTAAGACAAATGATATAAATGATGTTTGAATTGACCAATGAAATTGATATTTTAACTTCCGTATGATCTTACATGAAGTTTTGAATCATTTTTATTTTTTCATTTTTATATTTTTTTAATTATGATGAATTCATTTGCCTAAACTATTCACAATGCAACAATAACTGGAGAAATCATTTATGTTTCATTGGGTTATTTTCGTCATATAATTTGTTCATAATATCATGGTTTAAAGATGTTGAAAATTTAAGGTTTTTTAATTCTATGGGTGAAAAATCATGAAATATATTTTATCTTTAACATTATGGTTGAAAACAATTAGAATTTTAGGGATTGTTAGTGTTATGATATTATATGTGAAATGACATGTAATAAAATTATTAGAATTTTAATGTGTTTAAAATCTCATTATTTTATATTGTATGTCATTACTAAAAAATATGTTGAAATTATACCCGGAAAATAAAAAGGGTATTCTAGCACCAACATTTGTGTGTTTTTTCCATTTATTTGGCATATGAAAATACATTTTATTGCCATTTTTAAAAAATATTTCAAATTAACCCTGAATGTTGGGAAAAATATCTTAGTGGGCATAACTTATTATGTTTATGGCTAAGGGGAAATTGGAAAAGGAAAGAGAAAAGGCATTGAAAAGGAAAAATGGCAGTATTGACATTTTATTTATGAAAATAAAGGAAATTAGGAGGAAAGAGCGGTGAAAGGTCACAGGTTGCATGTGAGGAGGGAATTGAAGGAAAATGAACATATTTATTTAATAATGATACATGGAAAATTGTGTATTCTAACATGACTAGGTAGAGCCAACTAATATGCCACTGGACCCACTTGATCCAAAACTTGAAATGGCCCACAAAATCGTGGCACAACTTTGCACAACTACTCGTATTGAGGGTACTTTTCCAAGGTTTAGCCCTCAAATAAACATGATCTCCAACCTTAAATTCTTTATGTGTCCTCTTTTTGTCTGCAAAACTGTTATGTTGGTCTTGGGATGTCTTCATGTTTCGTTGGATTTTTCGTACTGTTGCTCCATCTAATATAATTCCTCTGGTCCAAGAACCATTTTATCCTCAGGTTGACTCTAGGTGAGTGGGGAATGGAATTTTCTGCCATACAAAGCCTCAAATGGGCTCATATTTATAGAGGCTTGATAGTTTTTATTATATGAAAATTATGCCAAGTGTAGAAAATCATTACACTTTGTGGCCCTATCCATTACATACACATAGAGCATGACTTCAAAAATATGATTTGTTCTTTCAGTTTGTCCATCTGTCTGGAGATGGTATGTAGTACTAAAGTATATTTTGGTCCCCATTCCTCCAAACAAGAATTTTCAAAATTTCGAGGTGAATTTTTCATCTCTATCATAGAATATAATCTTTGGTACCCCAGGAAGTCTGAAAATTTCTTTAATGAAAACGTTGGCAATCAGGGTTGTTCCAAAGTTAGACTATGTCAGAATAAAATGTGCATATTTGTAAGGCATGTCCACCACCACCATAATGGAGCCGTGTTGATATTTAGTCCTTGGTAACCCTGTTATAAAATCCATTGATATTTCCTCCCACTTCCATTCAGAAATTGGTAGTGGGTTTAACAATCTGGTCAGGTGTTGTTGTTCCACTTTTACTTGTTTGCACTCTAAGAACTTTTCTGAATAGTCTACTATATCCTTCTTCATACCCGACTAGAACAAGTTTTTTGTAATGTTGTTACCATTTTCTGGTAACCCGGATGGCCCACATATGATATTTTATGGTATTCATCCATTAGAACCTGTATTAAGGAAAGTAAATTAGGAATGTACAACCTTTGTTGATACACAATTAGTCTACTCTAGTTTATGTCATATCCCAGAATCTGTTTCTGTTGTATTTTCAGCTTTCAGGATTCCTATGTTATGACAGTATTATCTTGCAATAATACACCTCCCAGCCCCTTTATACGGGAATATATGTAGACAGTAAATTCTTCGGTTAGATATGAAATTTTTAGGATAGGGAATTGTTGAAGCCCTGAAAATCAGGTCTATAACAAGGGGGATACCCACCTGGTCGGGACCTTGGTTAGCAGCTCCTTTTCCGTTTGGTATAGTGGGTCCGATAGGGGATATGGGACCAGTTTCCCAATATGTGTGTGTGTGTTGAGAATTGATATTTCCTTTCTAAAAGTTCCTAAGTGAAATGATTTTATTCTAACTCTAATCTACTAACATGAAATTGTATTATAATAAACAAAAATATCTAATTCTATACTAACCCGAGATGTAGTCTTTCTGTTATGTGATCTAAAATTATTTCAAATAAAAATTGGTAATAAAGATCATTCAACTGTTATGAGAAAAGAATTCAATGGAGATAAACCACTTCGTATAAAAAGTTAGACGAAATAGTTGTGAAAAACATATCGCATAATAAGCTACTCATATATTAAGCATAAATAAATATCTATCACCATACAGAAGTGCCAAATGATAACTCAAGCATTCGCGCATCAATATATAAACAACTGAACATGAATATCACTTTAACCCAAAGGCAGAAATAGTTAAGAGAAAAAAGTATCATTTACAACTAGTTCTACTCATGAGCTTCAAGTAATAATGATTTATCTCTTCTTAATCCAACATACACTAAGAGTACAAAAGTGCAACATCATTAGTAGATATTAAATGAAAATATCAATAAATCTTGTTCCATTCATTCATTAAAACCTCCTCGGAGGGTGCAAAAGTGCATGTTCTGAGGACAAGTTTTTGACAAATTTCAGGACCCTTCTCTAAATTCATGAGAAGGGTTTAAATACTACTAACTAAATCTAAAAATAATTTATTACAAAAATGTAGGATACGGTTTAAATGACCGTCCTCATTTCAAGAAAAAATAAAGAAAAATTAATACTAACACTGAATCTAAAATTAAAACTAACAACTAACTATTTGTGTATATGTTCCTTGAAATCGCAAGCGTTCAACATTTGTTTGAGAAGAGTTGGCTGGCCGACTTCCAACTTTAACTGTCCTGTGAAAACAGAATCAGCAAGACCTGGCACCATCTTCTCGGCAGAATTGATGATACATTTGAGAGTCATGCACTGGTTGTGTGTTTTTACCAAATACGCCTAGTAAGAATCCCAATTCAACTTAGTTAATATTTTGATTGATTCTGCCTTTCCTTGAGCCTTCTGTCTCCAGCCTGTCTGCAGTTGCTTTGCATATATACATACCACTTTGAAGATATTTCTGACAAATACCATTAGTTTTAGGATTCAAGTTTTACTTTTTTGCCTCTAGCGTTCTTTCCTACAAATTTTTGGGCTTACAGGTGACTGAGCAATTAGAGGCTTTCCTCTTCAAGATATTTTTCCCATAGATGCGTGATTAGCGCTAATCGCGAATCGGAAACTACCTTCGTTTCTTGATCCAGACTTCCCTGGTGCGATTTTCGCCTCTTGCACGCTTTTTGTTAGTGGATATAAAGCTTAAATTTCGTGAAAATAACGATTCCGTAAGTTCTTGACCCTGAGCCTTAAATTTCCTTTTTGTGATGTCAGCGTTGTCCAGTACCCATTTAACCATGTCCGTCTATGGAATAATTTTGGGCCTCGCCACTATCCGATGCAAGAACGAGCAAGCTAGCTCTGTAATAGACGCCTCAGAAGACCCATGTGAGCCTGCAATAGTTGTAACCTCCATCATTTTTGGGATTCTCTTCCTCAAGTAGACTGTAAATGCCTTCCCAAGTAGTAATACCAACATCTTTATTACAGGCGGTGTCTGTATACAAGGTCGTAATTTCTTTGTCTTCAGAACTCGGAGCTTTGCCTTTCTTTCCCATAATATCCTGAATACTGCTTTGAATAGTTTTATGTTCTTCGTTCCTGCAGTTTACAAATGAGGTGAAAATAATGATAAGAAAAAGGTGATGAGAAAGCTTTAAATGCCGAAGACATATAAAATATACCACCTTACGTGAAATGGCTCTTCGATCAGAACAAAACCATATTTCATTAATGATTGGCAGCTAACTCATTGATTAAAATTAAAGCGCATAACCAGGTCTCGGTTTAGGGAAAAATCTTTTTCGTATAATGAGCCCTAAATATCTGCGATAAGGCGATCTACGATTTTCTTCGCAATATCGCAGATTGCAGTATCGCAGATCGCAATCTCGTGGAATCGCGATTTGTGTTTTCATTAATGTGTTTTCTACGAAATGAGATTTGCGATATGTTCCATCGCATATCGGCGGTTTGAGGTTTTCAGCGTAAGTGATATTTGAGGGATGTGACGCGATGAATGTTTTTAGTGCGTAGTTTCGCATCGCGATCTCACAATCTTAGAATTCTTCTTGTAAGGAGGTATCCATTACCTTTTTTGCGATGCGATATTTCTTAAGGAATGATTTAATCCTACCTTGTCATAAAAATTAAGCCTTTTTAGATTGTTCAAGGGGTATTCTCCTAAGTTTATGATAGTAAGTTTTATTAAAAAAGGAAAAACAAGCACTAATCGATTTTTTAAATTTTTTGACTAAAGGCCCCCACTTATTTAGTAGTAGTGATAATACTAAATAAGAAGGGGGGTTGTTTTTGGCCACAACAATTGGTGATTCACTTGGAAGAACCAGTTATCTCTACTTTTCTTTTTAATTTTCTAAACTTCCAAAAAAGAAATTTTTTTAGAAAATCAAACTTTATTATAGAAAGACAAAGTACATCATGCTTTTATCTGTCAATGATATTTAGTTTCTTCTATATTTAACTTTGATTGTTTACTTCCTCAAGCTAGTCCTTATATATACAACAGTCACTACTTGGTTTATAAATATAAAAACAAAGGCTTCTCTGTAAATCAGTTTTAAATATGCTCATTTGTCGTAGGTAGAGCCTCTATTGCCAGCAAGCGTTTATAGCCTCGACAGGGTTACCTGTTACCCAGCAATGATCCTATATCCTACTTAGACAAATATACAATTTTCAAAGAGAAATCCATATCCACACTTATCGCTTTCATTTTCTTTTTACCCTTAAAGAACAATGTCTTGGTTTGGTAGCCAATTTATGACAGTGCCATTCACTTGATTTATAACTTTGCTAAACAAGCTGGCTTGTGATGAGACCCCTTGTCTTTTGATTGCAACAATCTTGAGTCATTGCCCTGTTGTGGTATGCAGTATTGGAAAAGTCAGCAAGCTATAATATCTATGATCATGATAAGTCGGCTCGTGATGAGACCTCTTACTCTTTAAGTTAAAGTGTATCATTGGATTATTCCCTGAACGTTGTAATTTCCTAGGTGGGGAGGAAGTCATTGTTTCCTTAAGATAGCTCTGGACGACAATGGTAGAGTTTTTGGAAAGAGATTTTCTACAGAGAATCTTCGTTTTGTTATTGATACCTTTTATTGGACTGATATAAAACAATTTCCCACTAAAGGTCGCTTTTTATCAAAATTTACAAGGTTGAAACTAGTATCATTTCTAGGCCTAGAGCCTTTAACTGTATCTTTCAATAATAATGATCAATTTTCTAGAAGAATTCTATTTATACAAGTGAAAAAACAATTTCTAAAAGAGAATTTGTGTCTTTTTCGTGAATTCCAAATGTAACCATTTACAATTGGTTTTATTATGAAAATAAAGAAAACTAATCTACAAAATAGAAGAATGATCTCCTATGGAAAATATTTTTTGAGGATCTGTCCGTTAACAAGTAAAGACTCTCTTTTTCCTATTAAATCATGTAACATAAAAGTAGATGGACCTATGACTTCTGCGATTTGGAAAGGGCCAAGCCACATTCGTTGAAATTTCGTATGTTTCCCTTTTTCCTCATGAGCCTTGTCCCATTTTAAAACTAGATCTCCCATCTGAAAGTCCTTTCTGGATATCATGTTTGAATCAAAAGAAGTTTTTACTAATGCTTGGTGATGAGCATGAGTTATTTTGGCCTGTTCTCGTTGCTCTTCTAGCTTAATTATTTCCAGTTGCCTTAGTTGTAAGGAAGAAGTTGGTGCTTCATCAATATATTGAACTAAGGCCAAAGAGGGAATTGCTAGATGAGTTGGAAGAACCACTTCTTTCCCATAAACTAAATTAAAGGGAGAAGTGCCAATGGAGGCTTTCTGTGTTATTCGATCTGCCCATAAAGCATATATTAAAGACTTATGCCAATTTTTGTGATTTTGATCAATGGTTCGCTTAATGATTCTGATTAAGTTTTTATTTGTAGATTCAACGAGCCCATTCTCCTGTGGGTAATAATTGGCAGAGTATTTAAGTTTGAAACCCCTTTTGAGTGCAAATTCAGTCATAGCATTACTAGAAAAATACGATGCATTATCAAACATTAAAGCAGAAGGTAAACCAAACCTGGTGATTATGAACTGATCTATGAACTCGATGATATGCTCGGCATTAGCCGTCTTGAGAGGAACTGCTTCTACCCATTTAGTAAAATAATCAGTTGCTGTAAGGATATACCTATGTTGTTTAGAAGAGTGAGGAACGATCTCACCTATTATGTCCAATCCCCATTGATCAAAAGGCTGCTCAATGTTGACTGGTTGCAGCAGAAATGATGGTTTCTTTTGTCTCCCAGCAGTGGTTTGACAAACTTGACATTTCCTTATGTAGCTATGTGAGTCTTTGAATAGTGTGGGCCAATAATAGCCTGTGCAGAGGATTTTATGTGCAGTAGCATCTCCAGCATAATGTCCGCCTGCTGGCCCATCGTGGAGTTCCTGCAAGACTTTTTCAGCTTCAGATTTCTCAAGACATCTAAGGAGAACAGAATCATAATTCATTCTAAAAAGAACATCATTCACGAGATGATATTGTTTAGCCTTCAACCTTAGAGCTCTTTTCTTGGTGTAATCGAGATTTGGAGGAGCATATCCATTCTTTAGATAAAATATGATATCAGCGTATAATGATTCAACATCATTTATGCTTACCTCGTACATTTGTATCTCTACAGATGGTATTTCCGAAATAAGCGATGCTCCAGCTAGCATTTTGCAAAAGCCTTGACCTTTTACAATACTTGCTGGTTTGATTTCTACGTCATATTCTTGTAAGGCAGTAACCCAATTGGCTCTTTTCTCACCCACATCTTTCTGTACTAAGAGATTTCTTACCGCTGGAAATGGTACTATGATTTTTGTATGGGTTTTAAGTAGAAAGGGTCTGAAATATTTAATTGCTTTGAAAACAACATAAGCTTGTTTCTCTACATCTGAATAATTCAACTCAGCCCCCTGTAAATTTGAACTGAAGAACGCAATTGGGGCTTCTGCCTTGTCTTGATTTGCTTGAGTGAATATCGGAGCATATGATCTATCAGAGGAAAATGTATATAAAATAAAAGGATCAGAAAAATTTGGGGTTGCTAAAGATGGAGCGTTAACAATTGCTTGTTTGATCAGATTGAATGCCTCATATTCGTCTTGGCCCCATTTGAAGTTTGAGTTCTTTTTAATCATTGCTTGTAAAGGAGATACAATTCTTGAAAAATCTGGCACAAATCTCTTTAAAAAATTAATCTGGCCAAGGAAAGATTGCATAGCTTTCTTGTTGTGAGGTAGGGGTATTTCGGAAATCTCCTTGATTCTGTCAGGATCAATATGAATTCTAGATTTTGATACTATGAATCCAAGAAGTTTTCCTTCACTTAATGCAAAAAAGGATTTTTTCGGGTTAAGTGAAATTCCATACCTTTGACAACGTTGGAAGATCTATTTTAAATCTCTAATATGATTGCCTCGTTTCTTGGAATATATAGTTATATCATCCAAGTAAATTACCACTGATTTGTTAACTAATCCCTTGAATGTGATGTCCATGGCTCTCTGAAATGTGGCACCAGCGTTGATCAGACCAAAGGGCATCTTTTGATATGCGTAAGTGCCCCATTTGGTTCTGAATGTGGTTTTCAATTGATCATCGGGATGGACCAACACTTGGTTGTAACCAGAGAAACCATCTAAGAAGGACATTAATTCTGATCCTGCGACTGCCTGTAGTATTTGCTCCATGGGAGGCAAAGGAAAATTATCTTTTTGGCAGGCTTTGTTAAGATTTCGAAAGTCAATGCAAATTCTAATGTCTCCGTTCTTCTTTCTAACAGGAACCATATTGGAAACCCATTTAGAATGTCGAACGGGAAAAATGATTTTGGCTTTCAATAACTTATTGAGTTCAGATTTGATCTGGTTTTCTAGATTGGGATGGATCTTTCTCAGCTTTTGCTGGACAGGTTTTTCATCGTTTATCATTGGGATAGTATGTTGGATGATAGAAGTGTCATAAGTTTTGAGTTCATCATAGTTCCAAGCAAAGACACTTTTGTATTGTTTCAAAAGATGAACATATGCTAATTTTTCTTCAGGAGCTAGGCCACGGCCTAGGTTGATATTCTGTGGTTTGGTATCAGTTCCTAGATTTACTAATTCATAGTTCAAAGTTGAACTTTGTAGTTTTGAATTGGTAGATCTTTTGAATCGATATTTCAAATCATAAAGGTCTTCTAACTTGACTACTGACTTTGGCATAGCATTATTAGTGCTATCTTGTTGTAATTGTCTGTCATGTTGGTCCTCATCAATTATCTGATTAGTGTAAGATCCTTCAGATGTGAGGAAGCTTACAATATCAGGATCATCGTTGAAAATCCTCCAATTGGTAATGTTATCAGGAATCGAGGGTCTAAAGATTAATTCGATTGAAAATCGATCAGGGCTATAGTCTTCTGAAGGAATGAGCTTAGAAGCTACGTTAGCTAGGAGGTCTGCACTAGCATTCTGGAGTCTGGGGATTGATGAAAGATTAAATTCTATATAGTGTTCGGTCAGATCTTGAACTAAAGATTGGTAATGCTTTAAATGACCTAATAAAAAATGTATAGTATTGCATACCTGTCTAATTACAATTTCAGAATCTTCGAAAACTTGTAGATATTTGATGTCTAATCCGATTGATTTGTATAATCCTTGGACTAAAGCCTCGTATTCTATGGTATTATTGGTTCAATCGAACTCGAGTCTACAAGTTAGCATAGTTTTGTTTCCCTCTCGACTAATTAACACACATCCTACTCCTGCTCCTTCGTTAGACTTAGAACTGTCAAAAAATAACTTCCAAAATAAATATTTATTTACAGGAGCATCTATAAAATTAATACATTTAGAACTATCTGTTTGAGAAAAAATTTCTACATGAGAGAAAACAGAATTTTCTAAGTAAGGTGAAGTATGAGCATTAAAATTTCCTAAGAAAGAATCAACTGAGTAGTTTCCAATGATATTATTGTTGTAATCTACCGGTTCATTTTCTCCTTCCAGTTCTGTTACTATGTATTTCTGATGTCTTTCTCGCTCAACCTTTATCTTATTTGGTTTACCATTGTAAGGGATCCACATGTGCGACCAATCAGTTGCAAAGTATCCATGAAGTTTTTCTTACCAATCTCTGCTAAGAATTTAGCCATAAAATTCTGGAATATTTGAAACTAAAATGTCAATAACTTGACATACCTTTGGATTAGATGACAGTCTTATGGTAACCTGATTTAATTCGCCAATCAATTCAACTTGCGATCGATCTAGCTGAACTATGCGCACAACAAATTTTTGCGGTTGAACGTTCAACTTTTCACATATTGATTTTGGTAAAATATTAGATGAAGCTCCAGAATCCACTAAGAAATTATGCAAATTTTTATTGAAAACTTCATAAGTAAGAAGAAATGGGGGGGTATTATATCTCGACCATCCTCTAATTAAAGCGATATCATTTGGATCAACTTTATTAATCACATTAGTTGGAGGTCTTCCCATTTCATGGGAAGCTTGAGAGATTACAGTGGCGAGCAAAGGTGCAACTGGTACAGCATGTAATTCTTTCAAAAGTACCTTTTGCTGGTGTTTTAACTTGCTCAATTCATAAAAAGTGATGTTAGCCGTAGTCTTCTTCATGTCTTCTATGATATTATACTCCATTTCATCCGAAACGATCAACATTTTTGATGGAGTTGATGAATCTGTTTAGACTGGACTGGTTTGAGTCACTTTAGATGTCGTTTTCTTGGCTGCGACTTTATCCTTAGTCATTGAGCTTGCACTCTTTGGCTTAGGAGTATGTTGAGGAGGATCAAGTTGATTTCTAATTCGAGTGTTAACCGGGGATGCCTCTTGATCTTCTTCATCTAGGAGGATGAAATCCCACATACCTTGTACCTCTACAACTTCTTCTTCATCGGTAGGTTCTTCAGTAGCAATCTCCTCTTCTTCTTCTTTTGATTCAACACTTGTGATAGCATTTGGCGGCTTTGAATCGGTCGAAGGGTTTCTTTTATAAGGCTTGTATGGCTTTTTAGAAGATGTTTCTGCCCCTTGTTTCTTACTGTCAACCATTTCCTTGAACATGGTTCTCAGAACTTTCTACAATCCTTCTAAATCGAACGGATATTTCGATTGTTTTTTCTTGGGGTCTTCCTTAAAAGTAACCTTCCTGGATTTTCGTTCCTCTATCGCATTTTTCTTTTCTAGGGCTATGATACATTTCTCTACCGCTATTGCTTCCTTCATATTGTCAGCTAAAGTTGTTTTGTTAGCCCTATCAACAAATATTGCTATGTTTGATGGTAAATCAGAGATGTACCATTCACTTCACACTTCTTCACTAGGCTTGGAAGCAATAGGAATTTTATTTAACAGTTTATTGAAACGTGAATTAAAATCTTTGATAGGTTCTTTTGACTCGGCCCTAAGGTTAGACAGGTCATTGATCAGTGTCGCCGTAGACCTATCATCACCGAACTTAGTCAAAAATTGTTCTTGGAAGATATCCCAACTAGTGATAGATCCATACGGTAATGAGAAATACCACAATCCGTCTGCTCCTTGTAGAGTATAGGGAAAAATTCAGACAACAGTGTCTTAATTGGTAACTCCATTGAGATTTATGGACAACATAAAGTTATTTATATGTTCTTTCGCTAGCATGCCTGCTTCTGGATTAAACTTAGGTAGCCATTTTTCAGGATGGGCTGGTATTTGACTCAAGGGCACAGGAATTAAGACTGCGCTTGGGTTATTCCATGGAGATTGGGCCATCGTTGAACTAACAAAAGAGGAAAGCACAGAAGATGATCCCTGCGGTTGGGAAGATGAGGATATTACAATTCTAGATGTTTGAGAAGGAGATGTGGAAGTTCCAGTGGACTAGTGGACATTAATCTGAAGTGGTGGGGTGGATGGTTGACTTCACGGTGAAGAGGTTGAGATGGATGATGATGATGAAAGAGTCTCGCTATCATACCCTTTAGGTGATTTCCTTGCTCTCTTCCTTGTAGGTAGAGGTAACTCGATTGGTTGAACACCAAAATTTTCGCTCTTTAATCTGGTGAGAGGATGAACAGGGTTAAATTGCGAAGTCACGCTGCCTTGAGATTTATCATATATTTGAGGTGATATTGAAAATTGCTGAAGTTTATGGATCGAAGATTTAACTTCAGGAGGTTCAATAGCAGATTATTCTGAAATGTCAGGGTTTTTGGGAGTGTCTATTGTTCTTTTGGCTTCTGGCTCTAGATTTAAAGATTCTAAATGCGATGGGGAAGTCGGGGGAGATGGTGAGGGCGATTTACTCTCAGAATGATATTTATATTTTGAATTACTTTCCATTCATAGTTCGGAGCCTCCTTCTAGCGCCAAATATGTTGAAACCTTGAAAATTGGGTCTACAACAAGGGGGATACCCACCCAGTCCGGACCTTGGTTAGCAGCTCCTTTTCCGTTTGGTATAGTGGGTCCGACTGGGGATATGGGACTAGTTTCCCAATATGTGTGTGTGTGTTGAGAATTGATATTTCCTTTCTAAAAGTTCCTAAGTGAAATGCTTTTATTCTAACTCTAATCTAATAACATGCAATTTTATTCTAATAAACATAAATATCTAATTCTATACTAACCCGGGATGTAATCTTTCCGTTGTGCGATCTAAAATGATTTGAAATAACAATTGGTAATAAAGATCATTCAATTTTTATGAGAAAAGAATTCAATGGAGATAAACCACTTCATATACAAAGTTAGACGAAACAGTTGTGAAAAAAATATCGCATAATAAGCTACTCATATATTAAGCATAAATAAATAGATATCACCGTATAGAAGTGCCAAATGATAACTCAAGCATTCACACATCAATATATAAAAAAATGAACATGAATATCACTTTAACACAAAGGCAGAAATAGTTAAGAGATAAAAGTACCATTTATAACTAGTTCTACTCATGAGCTTCAAGAAATAATGCTTTATCTCTTCTTAATCCAACATCCACTAAGATTACAAAAGTGAAACATCAGTAGTAGATATTAAATGCATATATCAATAAATCTTGTTCCACTCATTCATCAAAACCTCCTCGGAGGGTTCAAAAGTGCATGTTCTGAGGACAAGTTTTTGACAAATTTCAGGACCCTTCTCTAAATGCATGAGAAGGGTTTAAATACTACTAACTAAATCTAAAAATAATTTATTAAAAAAATGTAGGATACGGTTTAAATGACCATCCTCATTTTAGGAAAAAATAAAGCAAAATTAATACTAACACTGAATGTAAAATTAAAACTAACAACTAACTATTTGTGTATCTGTTCCTTGAAATCGCAAGCATTCAACATTTGTTTGAGAAGAGTCGGCTGGCCGACTTCCAAGTTTAACTGTCCTGTGAAAACGGAATCGGCAAGAGCTGGCACCATCTTCTCGTCAGAATTGATGATACATTTGAGAGTCATGCACTAGCTGTGTGGTTTTACCAAATATGCCCAGTAAGAATCACAATTCAACTTTGTTAATCTTTTGATTGATTTTTCCTTTTCTTGAGCCTTCTATCTCCAGCCTATCTGCAGTTTCTGTGCATATATACATACCACTTTGAAGATATTTCTGACAAATACCACTGGTTTTAGGATTCAAGTTTTACTTTTTTGCCTCTAGCGTTCTTTCCTACAAATTTCTGGGCTTACAAGTGACTGAGCAATTAGAGGATTTCCTCTTCAAGAGATTTTCCCTAGAGATGTGTGATTAGCGCTAATTGCGCATCGAAAACTGCCTCCATTTCTTGATCTGGACTTCCCTGGTGCGATTTTCGACTCTTGCATGCTTTTTGTTAGCGGATATAAAGCTAAAATTTCGTGAAAATAATGATTCCGTAAGTTCTTGACCCTGAGTCTTAAATTTTCTATTTGTGATGTCAGCGCTGTCCAGTACCCATTTAACCATGTCTATGTATGGAAGAATTTTGGGCCTCGCTGCTATCCGGTGCAAGAACGAGCAAGCTAGCTCTATAATGGACGCCTCAGAAGACCCATGTGAGCCTGCAGTAGCTGTAACCTCCATCATTTTTGGGATTCTCTTCCTCAAGTAGACTGTACATGCCTTCCCAAGTAGTAATACCAACATCTTTATTACAGGCGGTGTCTGTATACAAGGGTGTCATTTCTTTGTCTTCCTAACTCGGAGCTTTGCCTTTCTTTCACATAATATCCTGAATACTGCTTTGTATAGTTTTCTGTTCTTCATTCCTGTAGTTTACAAATTAGGTGAAAAGAATGATAAGAAAAAGGTGACAGGAAAGCTTTAAATGCCAAAGAGATATAAAATATACCACCTTATGTGAAATGGCTCTTCGATTATAACAAAACCATATTTCATTAATGATTGGCAACTAACTCATTGATTAACATTAAAGTGCATAACCAGGTCTCGGTTTAGGGGAAAATATTTTTCGTACAATGAGCCCTAACGATCTGCGATTTGCTTCGCAATATCGCAGATCGCAGTATCGTAGATTGAAATCTCGTGGAATCGCAAAATCGCAATACAACAATATCGCAAAATCGCAATATCGCAATATCACAAATTCGCTAGAGCGTAGCATATGAAAATCATCGGTTAATGTGTTTTCTGCGAAATGAGATTTGCGATATGTGCCATTGCATATCGGCAGTTTGAGGTTTTTCAGCATACGTGATATTTGAGGCATGCGATGTGATGAATTTTTTTAGTCCGTAGTTTCGCATCGCGATCTCGCAATCTTAGGATTCTGCTTGTGAGGAGGTATCCATTACCTTTTTTGCGATGCGATATTTCTTAAGGAATGATTTTATCCTACCTTATCATAAAACTTAAGCCTTTTTATATTGTTCAAGGGGTATTCTCCTAAGTTTATGATAGTAAGTTTTATTAAAAAAGGAAATACAATCAGTAATCGATTTTTAAAATTTGTTGACTAAGGGCCCCCACTTATTCAGTAGTAGTGATAATACTAAATAAGAAGGGGGGTTGTTGCTGGCCACAACAGGAATGTGACCAGTTTCTGTTGGAAATTATCAAAGCTTTCCTGACACTTGGTTTTCGAGTCAAATTTTACCCCCTTTTTTTGAAGGGAGGTAATCAGGTAGGCTAATGTGGAAAACCCTTGTACAAATATGTGGTAATACCCTGCAATGCCCATGAATAAACGAATTGTGATACATCCTTGGGTACCAGCCAATTTTAAATTGCTTGCACCTTTTCTAGGTCCACTCAGAGCCCTTCCTTGGACATAATATGCCCCAAATATTGGATCTTTGGCTTATAAAACTCACACATACTATGTTTTGCATACATATTATGTTCCCTTAATTTTTTTATCACTAACCTGAGATGTTCTTGGTGTTCTTACTCATTCTTAGAATACACCAGGATGTCATCTATTAAAAATAGCACAAATTTATCGAGATATCTGTGGAGGAAACTATTCATGAGACACATGAAGGTAGCGGGGGCATTGGTGAGACCGAAAGGTAACACCACAAACTTGTAATGCCCATATATTGTTCTAATTTTTTTTTTATGAATATCTTCATATTTTATGCAAAGTTGATGGTACCCAATTCGCAGATCAATTTTTTAAAAGACTGTAGCTCCGCTCACTTGGTCAAATAAGTCATCAATTTGTGGTAGGGGATTTCAATCTTTGATAGTTAACTTCTTCAATTTTCTATAGTCAATACACATTCTAAGGGTGCCATCATTTTTCTTGAAAAATAGCACTAGGGCTCCCCACAGGGATAGACATAGTCGGATATAGCATTTGTTTAAAAATTATCTCAATTGCAGCTTTAACTCTAATAGTTCATGTGTACTCATTCTATATGAGGCCCTGGACACCAGAGTAGATCTTGGAACTAGCTCAATATAGAATTATATATCTCTATGAGGTGGTAGCTGAGTAATTGCCCCCGGAAACACATCTTCGAAGTCTCTGATCACTGGCAGACTTTGTAAGGTAGAATGTTCTGGGTGTTGATCTATTTTTTCAAGGTGAAAAATATAAACTTGACATCATTTTTTGGTTGTTCATTTTAATTGCAGAGTAGATATTTTTCAGACAGACATAATTTATGGTTTTCCCTTAATTATAACTGACTTTCCCTGCAAATTAATGTAGTTGACCATCTTTTCTATACAATTTATAAGAGTCTTATATTGTTCCAATAAATCCATGTTGATCAATATGTCATATGATTCCAAGGGAAGGATATTCATGTTCAGTTTTGTAGAATACCCATTCATATTTATAGGCATTTTTTAAATTTATGGGTTACCTTCCTCTTGGTGCCCATAGCCAATTATACCAACCCGAATTCTGAAAATTTCCTACCTGCAATCTACATTTTTCCAAAAATTGTTGGTTAATATAACTTAAGCTAGCTCCAGGATCAATCAAAATAGAAACAGGTTGGTTTCTAATAACACCTTTTGTTTTTACCATTTTTTATTGATGTTTAACCTATCAATCTTTTAATGTTGCACTGATCCGTACAATACTTCTACCCATGTCATTCGCCGTGGTTTCCTCATGCACTGCTTGGATTTTCTCAATGGCCTGGGGGTTGTGTGGAAAATCATGTAACATATTGGGTTCTCCACAACCCTAACATTTTAGTGGCTCAATTGATTTTCCCCTTGCATCCCGCCCTTTTTTCACCTGCAATATAGCCTTCGATCCTGCGTGTTATTGCGCTGGCTAACTTTCTCCTCCTTTGTTAAATTTATTCCTCTGGTGATCTCTATCAAAATTATTTAGATATGCCAGTTTGTGTATTTTTGCGCTTGTTCCAGGCTTCCCCTTTTCTTTATTATGTCACACTTTGAGCTTATCATTTCGTCTCTTGAATTTCTTGTAGAAGAACTAGGCCTTTACGATAGCTTCATCCATCATCTTTGGGTTATAAAATTCAATTCTTTCTTGATATACTACTGGTAGACAGTTTAAGAAAACCTTTGCACTTTTTCTTTTTCTTCCCTTATGTATGGCACATAGTGAAGTAAGTTGGTGAATTTTGTCACAAATTCATCTATGGTTAGTTGTCCCAATGTTAGCTCATGGAACTATTTAGCATGATCATTTCACTGAGGTATCATGATTTGAATTTTTGTTGGAACTCTTCCCATTAGACTATCTTCTCATCCAGCAGATGCATGATTTTGGTCTCTTCCCACCATAATGTAGCTTTACCTTGTAATTGGTAAACAACCAATTAACTTTGAGGTTACTTTCATACTCTTACACATAAAAATACTTAACCATATTCAGGAGTCAGGCCTTCGCATCGTCCTCCCTTTCACCACCAAAGGTAGGGGGTTTTAACTTGAAAAATTCTCTCCGCAACTCCTCCTTCTTTTTCTTAGACATAGAATCTAAATTTCTAGACTTGTCGTCACTCTCAAACTTCTTCGAGCTGGTTTAGACCTATTTTATCTTCAATATTTCTAGCCCCCCATATTGGTTATTGGATCTTGATGTTAACTACCTCGTCAAGCATTCTTGCTGATTACTAGTGTTGTAGAGGTAAATCCCCTCTGCGGACAGAGGCGATCCCTACTAGCCCAGATCAGGTCTAGCAACAATCGTATCACGCTAAGGCGTAGGTTCCTAATTACAATAAACCAACTTGCGAAGAAGGCCTACCTCAAGTCCAACGCTGTTGTTCATAGAGAAGATGGCGCTCCCATTTCCCTGCTTCAGTAGATCACAATCCTCTCGCTCGCCACGATCGAACACCTGCACACGCAAGAAACACGACAAACACAAGCGTAAAACCCGATATATGCAATTATCTATTAGTCAGAGAAGACACAACTCATGATCATAATGAACAATACGAGTGGAACCATAACCAATAGTCTCTTATCATTAATTCATACAAAGGAAAATACAACCAGGCTCTGACGCTGAACCTTCCTTCGGTAGGTCATCAGTGGAATACGTCTCAATAAAGCTTGTCGGGAATGGGGACAAGTCTCTCTCTTTGATCGTCAATCTCCTTGCTATGGATTTGGCACTATGAGGACTATCAAAACTCTTGTAGCATTCTTTAGGCTATGAACGCTCTTAGAGATTAGCTTGAAAAGGGAAATTGCAAGCTTATATAGATGGTGGAAGAGGAGTTGGGATCCCTAAAATCATGGGATTGGCCCTATCCTCAAGGAAGCTTCCATGAGAGGTGGAAAACTACTTCCTATACATGGAAATCAGGAGCCAAACGTCGCAAATCAATTTAGAGACCAGTTCAGGAGTTTGTTGGATTCAATCTTCTGCCATTTATTTTTTAAAAACACCCTTTATTAAGCTTGCCATGAGTGCGACTCTGAGACAGAGCGCCAATTAGCGCGCCCTCTTTGGATGATTTCCCCCATTGGCGTGGGTATAACACTGGCTAGTCACGCCAAGGATAAAAAGGCTATTTTTAGGGTTTTTTACAAGGAGATGTCTTCAGGGGAATGAAATTCCATGTCTATGGGAATGCCATGAAAGTTTTTTCAGATCATGTCACTGCTCAAAGGTCACGGAATAAGCCCTCCAATGTGTGGGACAAGGAATTGCAGGGACAGTGACAAATTGTTGTGTAACAAATTTTGCCTAAAGCATGACGCCAGAAAGAGAGAGAGGGGTGAAATTCTTTACGAGAACATGTCCAACTGAAAACACTGCCGTCGGAAAACCTGCGTAGAGAAGTACAAATGATATCTCAAATACATGAGTATACAAGAATCCAGATTCTAGGCATGGACACAACCATTCAATAAGGACCGATAAAGAGACTCAGGTATGGTCGCATCCATCCAATCAGTGAGTCATGTAACCAATCATAATAATCCACAAAATCGTAGCCTGGATTCCAACAGACAAAATCAAGGGTCTTGCGCTCCATATCGACCCGAAAAAAGTACAAGTTCAAGCATGCGAATAAGTGAGCTGAAGTTGAACATGCAAGAACATCGCCTGATTACCAGCCAATGATGAAAGTTGTTAACAGACGTGAGAGGTACCACCAATAATGAAAATGGTCCTCAAGGTACTATAGGTACAGTCTATGGCATGTGAATTAGTGAGTTGGTGTCGAACACCTATAGAATCACTCGATCGGAAGCCAATGATGAAAACCTCACGTCAAACGTGAAGAACCTGCCATTGAGGCATGCAGGCTCCAAGGTACCAAAAGGGAGTCTCTAGATCATCTTCCTCGATAATGAGCTGAAGTTGACAGGAAGTGACCTTGATCGAAGGTGGGCCATAATGTTTCCCACATCATCGACGCGAGACAGAGGAACATAATGTCTTTGTGAATCGTCGGTGAGAATCGAGAGGAAGGTGAAACTTAAGTTAAACTTCTCGTGAACCTCTCAAGCGGCACGACAGTGGATTTGGCAGTATTTGGCCTTAACGAGATCGGGGGTCATGATGACAAGGCAAAAAGCAGATGAGAGAGGTCAAAAGGGATCACCCAAACCCATGAGGCAAGTTGAAAACGAGATGAGATGTCCCCAACCCGACACGAATGCGAAAGGAGTGCCATGTTCAAGAACGACATACTACTGACACGATGATGATACTGGTTCCATTTTTCCCCGCCATTTCTGGCGAGTACCCCAATTATTTTTGAAAACAAGCTTGAAGGGGATAGCATATGCTTGTAATATAAGTCTATCCTTCGAACGAATCCATCCTAGTACATTTAATGAGCCCCAGGAAGGAGAAACTCGAATATCGTCATTATGACTGAATCTGATGTCATCAAGGTTTAACGAGTCTGACAAAGGAAGAACTCGACGTCTTTCAATGTTTAGAGAGTTTAAAAAGACAGTGTAAAAGTAAAATCCAATGGTCCCTTTTTGTAAATAGTTCCTCAGATCCGAAAAGGTAGAAAACTATGTCTGAGAAAACCTCCTAGTTGTGATAGGCTAGGGTATTCCTTTTTCGTAAATAATCTATCCCAGCCCGAAAAAGGGGTAAACGTATACTGGGTAGATGTCGTTTCGTGTCCACTTTAACAAGATCGAAATGACGACTTGAAATATTTTCATGTTTAGAGAGTCGGAAAAGTAAAGATAGCTCTCCCGAACGAGTGGTATTAAGGGCGCAACTCGTTCAGGTGATGAGCTCAGAGCTGCTCAAAAAGTGAAGAGTCGAAGGCGCTAATGAGACCACTCATCACAGCGGTTCCTCAGGAATGGGTAACACAATCAAGTGAAGGCATATGATCGGCCAAGCAGATAATGACGATTGAGTGAGAAAACCAAGGCTCATCTGGCAAAAATAGGCTGATAAAATGGAAATCACAAGAGGTAAAATGGGAAAAGTTTCATTTTTACACAAGCTTGAAGTCAGGAAACTCTGCTTGAAGTTGGTTTCACTTTTAGACAAGCTTGAAACAAAGATAAACTATTCTTGAAACCGATTTCATTTTTACACAAGCTTGAAACGGAAACAAACTATGCTTGAAAAAATTAAGCATGCCCCCAGCATGGTGACTCAATTCGAGGTACATGCCCCCCAAGCTTCAGTCAATATGAAAGGCAGATGGAGTAAAGGTTCAAGTTACGAGACCAAGAGAAAGACTCGACTGGAATTTTACGAGAACTTGTCAAAGACTCGAATTGAACAGGAAAGTGTTTCATAGTTTTAACGAGGTTGACACATTAAAAGAACTATCCTCAGGACACCTTGTTTCATTTTTTAATGAGCTTGACACAAGAAAACGAACTATGCTTCGACCGGCTTGTTTAATTTTTTAAGGAGCTTGACACAAGAAAACGAACTGTGCTCCGACAACCTTGTTTCATTTTTTAAGGAGCTTGACACAAGACAAGGAACTCTGCTCCGACCAGACCTAGTCTCATTTTTTAAGGAGCTTGACACAGGAAAAGAACCATGCTCTGACTGACCTTATCATAATGAACAAGAATTCATCGCTTCCAAGAGTTCCACTCTCGATGGAAGGAAAACATCTTGGAAGTCAGGACCCAATGCCCCCAGCACCAGATGCACAACGACATCGTCACTGAGTACAGGCACGGGGTAGGTAGCCACTTAGTTGACATGCGGTGGGGCAGATACAATGGGTGGATAAAAACCAGGAAGGGATGATGGTGGGCCAGCTGCCACTTCAGGACCAAATAATGAAAGCTGATCAATGGTCACGATCCGTCCTTCATGTGGAAAACAGACCACATGGAAAATAGAGGAGACAAGCAGTTCCATGGCATAGGTGTAATTGTGCCCCAAGAGTAGATTGAAATCTAGGGGGCCTGGAAAAACCATCACGTCCATATGGATGGTTTTACCTCCCAAAGTAATAGGTAACCTTGGAAGGATCCCTAATGGTTGACTAGTTCTTCTGTTAAACGCCAATAGATTCTGCGTAACAGGCACAAGTGGTGGTGAACCAAAAGCATGCCAAATAGTTGAGGATAAAATACTAACAGATGCACCTTCGTCTATAATGGTGCTGGGTACAACTAAACCAAAGGCCTGTACCGTTATCTTGAAAGGCACAAAAGACGGAAGGCGGTATCCTGCAAATCGACTCCAGTCAAAGGAAGCGACCAAACTACTCAGAGGGGCTACCATCGAACCGAGATGGTCTTCCCCTGGTGTTATGGAAGAAGAAGGAGCATCCTCCACGACCACCATCTCGAAGGTGGGAGGAGTATCCTCCAGGACCTCCATCACAGGAGGCGAAGGAGAAACTTCTTGAGATATAGGGAGGGGAGAATATTTCTCCAAGTCTGAGGAATCTGAAGAAACAAGAAGAACCTGAGGGATGTGAGGTCCACTCTCAACGGAAAAGACTTGGTGCACCACTGACGGGACCAGCTCAACCGATCCCACAACCAATGGTTGGTCAGGGATGGATTCCTGAATTTGAATTTTCGAGGGAGCGGGATCGACCCAGGAAGATTCTTGACCAATCGTAGGATCAGCTGGTGGAGGTGTCAAAGAAAGCTGCTTGTAAATAGTCGGAAGGCACGGTGTAGAAACAACTAAGTTGTCCAAAACTCACTTGGCTTCATCCATATATGGACAAAGGTGAATGGCATGGTGCCCTTTACACAACTTACAGGGATTGGTGAGATTACCCTGCTTCTTAGGAGCCTTACTAGCAGTAGTCGAAGACGTGCCCCCAACCTGACTCTCGGAAGCCAAAGGAAATGGCGAATGACCGTTGGACCATTATTCAAGCACCTTGGGAATGCTAGGGCAATCTAGAAGGAGATGGTCTCCCGTGCACAACATGCAAGGGAACTTGAATTTCCTTGGAGGGTTGGAAGGTTTATCAAGAGGAGATGTTTTGGAGGCAGTAGATGTAGCCTTAGCCTCTCTCTTATCCGACTTATTCTTCTTTGTCTTCTTCTTCTTTTTCTTAGCCACCTGGTTACTTGAATCCAGACTTTCACCAAGTGAAGTAGAAGAGGAGGAAACAAAAACAGATGAAGAAGGGGAGAGGTCCACCTTGGAATCAACATGGTGTTGCTCAGGCAGAGGAACTGATTGAATAGTAGCCGAGACATTCGAGACCACAGAGGTTGAAAACAACCAAACAGGAAACCCAACAATTAACCCAGGAAGGGACAATGTTGCCATATAAGGAGCACCAACATTCCCAAAAGGAGGAAAAAGACTCGGATTCACATTGGAGGGGATTCCTTGGTTGGTGAACTCCGGAAAAGTTTCCATCAACAACTCAACACTGCACACGGGCTAAAAACCAAGGCACACAATCAAACGGCCAACAAGCAAATTCTAACAAGGCCTGTGATCGCAAGTGATTTATTTTACCACATTGAAAATTAGAAACTTCACCGTTTCATGTTTTAAGAGTTGACAAACGTATGAAAGGTGACTCTATCTCTTTATTTTTTGAAGCAAATGTGAAAGGACAAGCGATTTATGACCTTTTCAAATTTAAAGAGTCAGAAAATATCGAAATGACTACTCTGGAAATCTAGGCAAAAGGGTGTACCAGATATCTGTGAACTGCAATATACACCTTGGTTTCAAAATGAAGGAGAAATCAACCAAGGACTTAACGTATGTGCAGTAAATCTCCCAAAATGTTGTGTCCAGTGTATCACGGGTATAAGGCAGCAGACTCGGCTTCCTACGGATAAAGGATAGCAACCTAGAGGGGTCTCCCTTTATATACGCGATGGTACAGGGAGCACAAGTCCGTACTAGCGCTGTCTAAAGCCAAAATGAGAACGACAGCTACTATGTTTAACGACACTGGAACACGTCTCTAGCCTAGACCTCTAAATATTTCGTTAATGTTTCAATGCTTCCTTAGGTAAATTGAGTAAATTTTAATGTTTATCTTGAATTATGTTTCATTTTTCAGGCCCTAGCAAGTGTCATCTTACAATCTCCTATATGCAGCTATATGAGAAAAGAAATATTTCAATTCGATGAATGTTATCTATTTAAGGGAAGAACTTCAAACAATGATGCAACGAACAGCAATATTGTAAATGAAAAATTTCCAAACTAGATGGCTTTCACTATCGAAAAGTAATTTCAAACATTCAACGATGCGAATAATGCAATGTAATTTATGCAAAATCCTCTTTTGAAAACTATGCAATTGTAATCTATCCACAATTTCCTTTTTCTTTTCAAATGATAAGAATGCACTCAATGCATTTTTCGATGAAATGAGAATCTACTTAATGCATGCTTTTAATGAAAGAGAATGCACTCAAAGCGACGTTCAGATTTCAATCATTAAACAATGTGATATAAGTCCAATGATAAATCTCAAAAAATACTTTTCGATGAAATGTGATCTAATGCATTTAAACGAAAAGAAAACTTTGAGACGAAAACTAAATGAATGCAAATATCCTAGATGAATGCAAAAGAGATGTAAACAAACACTAAGAATGCAATCGTTGTTTCAAAACACTTTGTAACGAAATTCCTCAAAAGGTGACAAATCACAAAGAGGACTTCCAAAACATGAGATCAAAACAAGGCATTCATTCCATTTTACATCAAGCAATCATGGAGAGAAGACATTTCAATCAATGAGCAATGTAATCTATGCTCATACAGTGAAAATACCCGAAGGGAAAGACACACTGGTGAAGGATTTAGGGAAAAAATCCCAATTTTCACGCACCCTGAAATTGGCACGACTTTGTCACTGGCAACTAGCGCTAACTGGCGCGACTTGCTCACTTACAACTAGCACCAATGGAAAATTGGCGCGGGTTGCTAACTGACAACAAGCACCAACGCCTGAAAATGAAAAAACAAAGAGTTTCTCCCAACCAAGACCAGACTCACCACTTCAAGTAGAATCTCCAAGACTCAAATGAACCATGTAATCTAGGCTCAAAGCGTGACAAGGAGGAATTCTAATGAAGAAGAATCCAATCACTAAAACAACACAATAAAACGATAGAAAACCACCAAACGAATGAAGAGAAGAAATCACAAAGTTGACTGAACAGATAGAAACCAAAAACTCCCATGGGAGGCTCGACACATAATAGCACCTAGATGCCTTAAGGCTAGAATGTAAAATCGATAGAAACGGGAAAAAAACCAAAGGATTGAGGTCACAGTCAGTCAAACAAGGCTCCAGAACACTCAAGTAGTCGTAAAAATGAAAACAAACACACAGATCAAGCTCAGAAATCTCAAAAAATAGAAAACCCTAGCAGCTTTCAGCATTGGCGCAACTGTCAGGCTGAAACTAGCGCCATAACAGGATTGGAACAGGTAGTAAACCGGAAAATAGTGCCAATTGGTGTGACTGTCAGGATAATAAGCGTGCCAGTCAAGTTTGCTATGTAAAAAATAAAAATAATCAATCCAAGAAGCAGACCAGTGATGTTGGAGCTCAAACCAAAAGCCAAACTCACGAAAAGAGCGAGCCAAAAGAGCTGATCAAGCAGGCAAAGTCAAGAATCGACCGAAAGACAAGACAATACTCCAAGTGTTTAGTTCATAAACTAAACCAGAGATTGACTGAAGAAGCATTCATCTACTTTCGCTAATGCAAAGCAAGAGCGTTTTGAAGGCTATCTGGCTAACTTCAAACTCCATCTGTAGTTTACAAAGCAAACAAAAAGCTAACTCCCCAGTGGAGTCGCCAATTTTTTGTAGAGGTAAATCCCCTCTATGGATAGAGGCGATCCCTACTAGCCCAGATCAGGTCTAGCAACAATCGTATCACGCTAAGGCGCAGGTTCCTAATTGCAATAAACCAACTTGCGAAGAAGGCCTACCTCAAGTCCAACGCTGTTTTTCATAGAGAAGATGGCGCTCCCATTTCCGTGCCTCAGCAGATCACAATCCTCTCGCTCGCCGCGATCGAACACCTGCACACGCAAGAAACACGACAAACACAAGCGTAAAACCCGATATATGCAATTATGTGTCAGTCAGAGAAGACACAACTCATGATCATAATGAACAATACGAGTGGAACCATAACCAATAGTCGCTTATCAATAATTCATAAAAAGGAAAATACAACCAGGCTCTGACGCTGAACCTTCCTTTGGCGGGTCGTCAGCAGAATACGTCTTAGTAAAGCTTGTCGGGAATGGGGACAAGCCTCTCACTTCGATCGCCATTCTCCTTGCTATGGATTTGGCACTATGAGGACTATCAAAACTCTTGTAGCATTCTTTAGGCTATGAAGGCTCTTGGAGATTAGCTTGCAAAGGGAAATGGAAATCTTATATAGATGGTGGAAGAGGATTTGGGATGCCTACAATCATGGGATTGGCCTTATCCTCAAGGAAGCTTCCATGAGAGGTGGAAAACTACTTACTCTACATGGAAATCCGGAGCCAAACGTCCCAACTCAATTTAGAGACCAGTTTAGGAGTTGGTTGGAGTCAATATTCTGCCATTTATTTTTAAAAAACACCCTTTATTAAGCCTGGTGCGAGTGCGAATTTGAGACAGAGCGCCAATTGGCGTGCCCTCTTTGGAAGATTTACCCCATTGGCGCGGGTATAACACTGGCTAGTCGCGCCAAGGATGAAAAGGCTATTTTTAGGGTTTTTAACAAGGAGATGTCTTCAGGGGAATGAAATTCCATGTCTAGGGGAATGCCATGAAAGTGTTTTTAGATCATGTCACTGCTCACAGTCACGGAATAAGCCCTCCAATGTGCAGGACAGAGAATTGCAGGGACGGTGACAAATTGCTATGTAACAATTAGGTTGCAGCAGTCGCTCATTACTATTTCTTAACTGAACTAGTTCCCGGTGAAAATTCTTGATCATTAACAAAATATGGGAGTTTGGGTCAAGGAGACTACCCCCTTCTCCTAGTTCCACATATAGTTCTTCCATGTCTAACATTTTTTTTGTGTGCAGTGTTTAGTACCTTACATCTGACACACAACTAGCCATCATAAATCATAATTCCATGAAGAAAATATATATATATATATATATTACCATGCATAATAAGAAAAAAAAATCATCATAGTTAATAGGCAGCATACAATTCTCAATCCTTGGTGGTCCACATTAGGCCCAATGTTCAACTTGGGCTCTGATACCACTTGTCATGAGTCCCAAATATTATTTTTTTCCATCATTTTTTTATGGCTACAAGTCACAAGTTCAGTAGTAAGCACTGGTAACGAGACTCGATCCAAAATTCCATCCTCAAGAACCATTATATTATTTCTCTAGGTCAATACTAAACAAGGTTTTTCCATCAACATTCTACTTCTCTCCAACCCTCATTTCATATATTGGTTTTTGATATTCCACCTTATGTTTATTTTTCTAAGGTTCTCCTAAACAAAGGGATATAAAAGGACAACATCTCGTAAAAGGACTACTTATTGTATGTCAAATCATCGCTTAAGTTGGGAATAACTCATCATAGCTTATTGTATTAAATTTTGTTATAGTATTAAGTCTTGGCACATTAGTTGTATCCCCCTAAGATGGGTGCACTTACCATACTTCCCTTATTGGAAATTTGTGATTAATTATTGACTCGCTGATAATACAATATTGTGGTTGGGTGAAAATGCGAAGGTGGGTAACGCTTTTGTGACAATTCAGGGTAGAATTTTTTTTTCCTCCATAGTTCGGCCGAACTCTTGTCATAGTTCGACCGAACAATTCTGGAGTTCAGCCGAACTATTGAATTTAGTTCGGTCAAAATTCATTTGCATTTTACATTGACGACGTATTGATGATAATGGGAATAGATTTTTTGCCTGAGTTTGGAAAACCGTCAAACAAAGTTCGGTCGAACTATTATTTTATAAATATATCACATGCAAACTGTTCTGGGTTTCTTTTCACATTTATCGCGCGCTCATTTATGTCCAGCATTCTCATGCGCTCATTTCTCAAATTTATCGCGTGCTCATTTATGTTCATTATTCTCGCGCACTCATTTTTTCCTAGCATTCTTGCGCGCTCAATTCTGTCCTGCGCGAATTAAGCTCAAGGAGGTAAGATATACCAAATTTTAAATTTCTGTAATTTTTTTGTTGTTGGATTTTTTACTTTGGTTTTAATCTGTTTTTTTTGTTACAAGGTCTTCCACGACGTCTTCAGGGATCGTTGTCTTCAACATATTTAGGGATCGTTGTCTTCAGCGTCCTCTGCTGCGACTTTCCAGGTACGTTTAATATTCTCCCTGTTATCCTGTATGGAATTTATGCAGAAGAGAAATCGGTTATGAATGAGAGAGGCCCGATAAGGAACATGTAATGAAGCAATGAATCAGTCTAACTATATACGCTTTTTTGGCTCTCTGCTTTTTGGAAATGTGTTGATAAGACTATCAATTACTACAACTTTGTAATAGAGTTTAATAAGGATAGGACTGTCAATTTCTACAACTTTGTAATATATTTTAATAATGATAAGACTTTCTATTACTACTATCTCTTTAAACTGTCTTTGCTTTTTTTGGTTCTCTGCCTTATGTACAATGATTCATTCCATATTATTCATAGATCAAATGTCATTTAAATGCAAGATTTATCATAATGTAGAATGACACATTCCATATTCATTTTTAGATTCAGGAGGACCTAATTTATCATAATGTACAATGATTCATTCCATATTCATTTTTAGATTCAAGAGGAGCTTTTGAGAATGTTATGATAATGCCAATAAATAATGAGCTAGAATCATCTTCAACATCTATTAATTAAATATGAAAATTTATAATACTACTGTGTACATTTGAGAATATTTTGGAACATGTTTATATAAATTATATATACATATGTACTTTATAAATATTTTGGAACATGTTTGTTGTGTGAGGAAGTGGTACTTTATGATGATATGTTTAGTGATTGAAGGATGTAGAATATTTTATTTTTGGAATTATTATTGCACTTGTATTGAAACACTTAATAGATATCTAGATTCACTGAAATCTACCTTAATATCGTGTAGAGCCCATTTCATCCAAAACACTGAAAAGGAAGTAACTACTATGTATTCCACTTCTACTCTAGATAAAGAAAGCAATGACTCTTTCTTGCTTAACCATTAAACCATAGACACTTCCTAAGTAGAATTATACGTTTTCCACTTGTACTTTTCAAGTCATCCACACAAGCCTAGTTGAATCTCTATATATCGTCAATGTAAATTTCTCACCTTTTGGGTACTATAGTCCATTGTTTGTAGTCTCTTTCAAGTATCTTAATATCTGTTTGTTTGGTAGTAGACAACTTTCTCACCTTTTGGGTACTGTAGTCCATTGTTTGTAGTCTCTTTCAAGTATCTTCATATATGTTTCTTGGTGTTTGTTGGTAATAGATGACTCTGTTTAGTTGTTGATTGAAATATTCCAACTAATATAAGTTCAAAAATTATATCTAGTCTTTAAACCTTGTTATGTATATCAAGCTTCCTATCATACAGATGTAAAGGTTATGATCAATAGATCACCTCATTCATCATCCATCATCTACACATAACTTTCATCCAATTGATATGGAGATTCACTTAGGTCATTCATCATCAATCATCTACACATAACTTTAATTCCAAAATTATATCTAGTCTAAACCTTGTTATGTATATCAAGCTTCCTATCATATAGATGTAAAGGTTATGATCAACATCACCTCATTTATCATCCATCATCTGTAGATAACTTGCATCCAGTTGATATGGAGATTCAGTTAGGTCATTCGTCATCCATCATCTGCACATAACTTGAATTCAAAAATTATATCTTTTCTAAACCTTGTTATGTATATTAAGCTTCCTATCATATAGATGTAAAGGTTATGATCAACGTCACCTCATTCATCATCCATCATCTGAACATAACTTGCAACCAATTGATATGGAGATTCACTTAGGTCATTCATCATCCATCATTTGCACATAAGTTTCATGTTATGTGCATCCAACTGATATTCAACATGTAGATAGTATTTATAAGAAAAAAGTAATTTGATACAAAACATAGGTTTTAACCAATTATATAGTTTTTGTTTCACATCCATCGTCCCAAACAATGAGAGAGAAAAAACCTTTTATATTCAACATCTAAAACACAAATTATCCATAAAAGTTTCCCATTGAAACCAAAAGTGATTTGATACAAAACATAGGTTTAAACCTAATCTAGTAAATTCCCCTACATTAAATTTCTAGAATATATCTAACTAGAAGTTTTTCATTTTTATATCCATGGTAGTTCTATAGGCAGAGTCTGTAAAGGGCCAGGTAGCCTCTCGATCTCATCTTTTATGAAAGCTGACATATCTAGTAAATGCCCCTATAGTAAATGCCCCTAAAGTCAACACGTATATATTATTTAGAAACAAAAATTAATCTGACACAAAACATATGTTTTAACCAAGTATATAGATTTTAATTTTCATATCCATGGTCTCAAACAATGAGAGAGAAAAAACCTTTTATATTCAATCTATGTAAAACACAAATTAGCCATATCTCTAGAATAGATATAAATAGAAGTTTTTCATTTTCATATCCATGGTCTCAAACAATGAGAGAGAAAAAAGCCTTTTATATTCAACATGTAAAACACAAATTAGACACAAAAGTTTCCCATAGAAACCATAAGTGATTTGATACAAAAAATAGGTTTTAACTTAAGAGTAAATGCCCCTACAAGTCAATCAATCTCTCGAATAGTTTTAAATATATAATTTTTTCATCTTCATATCCATGGTCCCAAACAATGAGAGAAAAAACCTTTTATATTCAATGTATGTAAAACACAAATTAGCCATATCTCTAGAATAGATCTAAATACAAGTTTATCATTTTCATATCCATGGTCTCAAAAAATGAGAGATAAAAAAAACCTTTTATATTCAACAAGTAAAACAAAAATTAGCCATAAAAGTTTCCCATTAAAACCGTAAGTGATTTGATACAAAACATAGGTTTTAACCTAAGATTAAATGCCCCTATAGTTAATCTCTGGAATAGTTTTAAATAAATGTTTTTCATTTTCATATCCATGGTCTCAAATAATGAGAGAAACCTTTTATATTCAATGTATGTAAAACACAAATTAGCCATATCTCTAGAATATATCTAAATAGAATTTTTTCATTTTCATATCCATGGTCTCAAACAATCAGAGAGAAAAAAACCTTTTATATTCAACATGTAATAATTAGCCATAAAAGTTTCGCATTGAAACCATAAGTGATTTGATACAAAACATATGTTTTAACCTAAGAGTAAATTCCCCTACAAGTCATTCAACATGTAAAACACTTGAATTAACCATAAAAGTTTCCCATTGAAACCATAAGTTATTTGATACAAAACATAGGTTTTAACCTAAGAGTAAAAGCCCCTACAAGTAAATCAATCACTTGAATAGTTTTAAATATATAATTTTTTAATTTTCATATCCATGGACTCAAACAATGAGAGAAAAAACCTTTTATATTCAATGTATGTAAAACACAAATTAGCCATAGCTCTAGAATAGATGTAAATATAAGTTTTTCAATTTCATACCCATGGTCTCAAACAATGAGAGAGAAAAAAACATTTTATATTCAACATGTATATAACTTATTTAGAAACAAAAATTAATTTAATATAAAACATATGTTTTAACCAATTATATAGTTTTTCATTTTCATATCCATGGTCTCAAACAATGAGAGAGAAAAGACCTTTTATATTCAACATGTATATAACTTATTTAGAAAAAAAAGTAATTTAAGACAAAACATAGGTTTTAACCAATTATATAGTTTGACATTTTCATATCCATGGTCTCAAACAATGAGAGAGAAAAAACCTTTTATATTCAACATGTAAAACACAAATTAGCCATAGAGTTTTCCCATTGAAACCAAAAGTAATTTGATACAAAACATAGATTTTAACCTAATCTTGTAAATTCCCCCTACTTTCAATTTCTAGAATAGATATAATTAGAAGTTTTTAATTTTCATATCCATGGTAGTTCTATAGGTAGTCTGTAAAGGGCTAGGTAGCCTCTGGATCTCATATTTTATGAAAGGTGACATATCTAGTAAATCCCCCTATAGTCAATCTCTGGAATAGATCTAAATGCCCCTACAGTTAACATGTATATAGTATTTAGAAACAAAAATTAATTTGATACTAAACATAGGTTTTAACCAATTTTATATAGTTTTTAATTTTCATATCCATGGTCTCAAACAATGAGAGAGAAAAAACCCTTTATATTCAACATGTAAAACACAAATTAGTGATAAAATTTTCCCATTGGAACCATAAATTATTTGATACAAAACATAGGTTTTAACCTAGGATTAAATGCCCCTACAAGTCAATAAATCTCTCGAATAGTTTTAAATATATAAGTTTTCCATTTTCATATCCATGGTCTCAAAAAATGAGAGAAAAATCATTTTATATTCAATGTATGTAAAACACAAATTAGCCATATCTCTAGAATAGTTTTAAATACAATTTTTTCATTTTCATATCCATGGTCTCAAACAATGAGAGAGAAAAAACCTTTTATATTCAACATGTAAAACACAAATCAGCCATAAAAGTTTCCCGTTGAAACTATAAGTAATTTGATACAAAACATAGGTTTTAACCTAAGATTAAATGCCCCTACAAGTCAATCAATCCCTCGAATAGTTTTAAATATAGAATTTTTTGGTTTTCATATCCATGGTCTCAAACAATGAGAGAAAAAAACATTTTATATTCAATGTATGTAAAAGAAAAATTAGCCATATCTCTAGAATAGATCTAAATACAAGTTTTTCATTTTCATATCCATGGTAGTTCTATAGGCAGTTTGTAAAGGGCCAGGTAGCCTCTGGATCTCATCTTTTATGAAAGGTGACATATCTAGTAAATCCCCCTATAGTCAATCTCTGGAATAGATCTAAATGTCCCTACAATTAACATGTATATAGTATTTAGAAACAAAAAGTAATTTGATACTAAACATAGGTTTTAACCAATTTTATATAGTTTTTCATTTTCATATCCATGGTTTCAAACAATGAGAGAGAAAAAAACCTTTTATATTCAACATGTAAAACACAAATTAGCCATAAAAGTTTCCCATTGAGAGAATAAGTGATTTGATACAAAACATAGGTTTTAACCTAAGAGTAAATGCCCCCACAAGTCAATCAATCTCTCTAATAGTTTTAAATATCTAGAATTTTTCATTTTCATATCCATGGTCTAAAACAATGAGAGAGAAAACCTTTTATATTCAATGTATGTAAAACACAAATTAGCCATATCTATAGAATAGATCTAAATAGAATTTTTTTATTTTCATATCCATGGTCTCAAACAATGAGAGAGAAAAAACCTTTTATATTGAACATGTAAAACACAAATTAGCCATAAAAGTTTCCCATTGAAAGCATAAGTGTTTTGATACAAAACATAGGTTTTAACTTAAGAGTAAATGCCCCCACAAGTCTATCAATCTCTTGAATAGTTTTAAATATCTAGAAGTTTTCAATTTTCATATCCATGGTCTCAAACAATGAGAGAAAAAACCTTTTATATTCAATGTATGTAAGACAAAAATTAGCCATATCTCTAGAATAGATCTAAATAGAAATTTTTCATTTACATACCCATGGTCTCAAGCAATGAGAGAGAAAAAAAATCTTTTATATTCAACATGTAAAACACTTGAATTAGGCATAAAAGTTTCCCATTGAAACCATAAGTGATTTGATACAAAACATAGGTTTTAACCTAAGAGAAAATGCCCCTACAAGTCAATCAATCTCCTGAATAGTTTTAAATAGAATTTTTTCATTTTCATATCCATGGACTCCAACAATGAGAGAAAAAACATTTTATATTCAATGTATGTAAAACACAAATTAGCCATATCGCTAGAATATACCTAAATAGAAGTTTTTCATTTTCATATCCATGGTCTCAAACAATGAGAGAGAAAAAAAAACCTTTTATATTCAACATGTAAAACACTTGAATTAACCATAAAAGTTTCCCATTGAAACCATAAGTGATTTGATACAAAACATAGGTTTTAACATAGGTTTTAACCTAAGATTCAATCTATGTAAAACGAAAATTATCCATATCTCCAGAATAGATCTAAATAGAAGTTTTTCATTTTCATATCCATGTTCTCAAATAATGAGAGAGAAAAAAACCTTTTATATTCAACATGTAAAGCACTTGAATTATCCATAAAAGTTTCCCATTGAAACCATAAGTGATTTGATACAAAACATAGGTTTTAACCTAAGAGTCAATGTATGTAAAACGAAAATTAGAGCTCCAGAATAGATCTACATAGAAGTTTTTCATTTTCATATCCATGGTCTTAAATAATGAGAGAGAAAAAAACCTTTTATATTCAACATGTATATAACTTATTTAGAAAGAAAAAGTAATCTAGTACAAAACATAGGTTTTAATCAATTATATAGTTTTTCATTTTCATATCCATGGTCTCAAACAATGAGAGAGAAAAAACCTTTTATATTCAACATGTAAAACACAAATTAGCCATAAAATTTTCCCATTGAAACCAAAAGTGATTTGATACAAAACATAGGTTTTAACCTAATCTTGTAAATGCCCCTACATTCAATTTCTAGAATAGATCTAATTAGAAGTTTTTCATTTTCATATCCATGGTAGTTCTATAGGCAGTCTGTAAAGGGCCAGGTAGCCTCTGGATCTCATCTTTTATGAAAGGTGACATATCTAGTAAATTCCCCTACAATCAATCTCTGGAATAGATCTAAATTCCCCTACAGTCAACATGTATATAGTATTTAGAAACAAAAAGTAATTTAATACAAAACATAGGTTTTAACCAATTATATAGTTTTTCATTTTCATATCCATGGTCTCAAACAATGAGAGAGAAAAAACCTTTTATATTCAACATGTAAAAAAAAAATTAGCCATAAAAGTTTCCCATTGAAACCAAAAGTGATTTGATACAAAACATATAGGTTTTAAAACTTAATCTAGTAAATGCCCCTACATTCAATCTTTAGAATAGATCTAATTAGAAGTTTTTCATTTTCATATCCATGGTAGTTCTATAGGCAGAGTCTGTAAAGGGCCAGGTAGCCTTTGGATCTCATCTTTTATGAAAGGTGACATATCTAGTAAATGCCCCTACAGTCAATCTCTGGAATAAATCTAAATGCCCCTACAGTCAACATGTATATAGTATTTAGAAACAAAAAGTAATTTGATACAAAACATAGTTTTTAACCAAGTATATATTTTTTCATTTTCATATCCATGGTCTCAAACAATGAAAGAGAAAAAACCTTTTATATTCAACATGTAAAACACAAATTAGCCATAAAAGTTTCCCATTGAAACCAAAAGTGATTTGATACGAAACATATAGGTTTTAAAACCTAATCTAGTAAATGCCCCTACATTCAATCTTTAGAATAGATCTAATTAGAAGTTTTTCATTTTCATATCCATGGTAGTTCTATAGGCAGAGTCTGTAAAGGGCCAGGTAGCCTCTGGATCTCATCTTTTATGAAAGGTGACATATCTAGTAAATGCCCCTACAATCAATCTCTGGAATAGATCTAAATTCCCCTACAGTAAATGCCCCTACAATCAACATGTATATAGTATTTAGAAACAAAAAGTAATTTGATACAAAACATAGGTTTTAACCAAGTATATAGTTTTTCATTTTCATATCCATGGTCTCAAACAATGAGAGAGAAAAATCCTTTTATATTCAACATGTAAAACATAAATTAGCCATAAAAGTTTCCGATTGAAACCAAAAGTGATTTTGATACAAAACATAGGTTTTAACCTAAGAGTAAATGCCCCTACATTCAATCTCTAGAATAGATCTAATTAGAAGTTTTTCATTTTCATATCCATGGTAGTTCTATAGGCAAAGTCTGTAAAGGGCCAGGTAGCCTCTGGATCTCATCTTTTATGAAAGGTGACATATCTAGTAAATGCCCCTACAATCAATCTCTGGAATAGATCTAAATATAAGTTTTTCATTTCTCCCATGCATTTGCAATAAATGTCAATTTAATATATATATTTTTATTGAATTTGTTTTTTTTTTAGGGATAAGAAAACCATTAAATATGGTTGAAAAATGGAAATTATGCATAGAATTCTCTTGCTATCCCAATCCAGGGAATGCAGTGATTACATATGTGCTTTCCAATATTGCGACTAGCAAAGTCGTCCAAAGGAAAATGAATATACCGGGAAGAACAACAAACAACGAGGCATATTATATTGGATTGATAGAAGGCTTGGGAACAACGATGGAGTATGGATCAAATGGAATTGTAGTTTTCACCAATTCTGAACTTGTGTGCAACCAGATGAATGACGTATACCAAGTTAAGAAGGAGAGGCTAAAAGAACTGCATGGAATAGCAAACAATATTGTTAGCCAATTTCAATTTTTTAGTATAAGGCATTGTACAAATGTGAATAAGATGTCTGCTGATTTATTGCATGGGGCAATGCAAATTTAGGATTCATCTATCAAAGATGAATTAATAGATAATTATAATTCTACGGGGCAATGCCAATGCAAGATTCATCTCTCAAAGATGAATTAGTTTTGAGACACTCTTCTTCAAAAATTCAAGATTCATCTCTCAAAGATGAATTAGTTTTGAGACGCTCTTCTTAAAAAATTCAAGATTCATCTCTCAAAGATGAATTAGTGTTGAGACGCTCTCCTTCAAAATTTATTGATCGACATTGTAACATATCTTGGATATGTGTGTGTTGTGTACTTATAAATGCATCTTTTTTAACGACCATGTGATTTTTTCAATTATATAAAAAGTGTGCTCCCACCACACCATGTATAGCACAAATTGGTGAAATTCACATTTGCAACAAGTGTTGAACTTCACATTTTTATGAAATTAAAATGCGGGGACTTCAACAAATTTTTGTTTAAATGGAGTTTCACTTCTTTTTTAATGGCAATGTGTTTTTTTCAATTTTATACCAAGTGTGCTCCTACCATGTAAAACAAAATTTGGTGAACTTATCATTTTTATAACTTTTTATTTATTAAATTGAGTTTCACACATCAATTAGTGCTTTGAAAGTTGTGTTTTACATAATTTTCTTAAACTAAATTACATTAATTTTTTGAAATTTATTTTTAATTTAATTTAAATTAGTTATTTAAAAAAATAATTGTAAATGTCCACCGTAGATATATATATCATGGAGGATGAACGACGAAGATCAACAGAATCCCATATCTCTACGAGAGGGGGGGATCAGGGATCGAGAGCTGTTCATGGTAAATTTAAATATAATCTTAAATCTCCATACATGTGTGTACATATGGAATTGATTTTTTATCAACTTTGTGAGTTAAATTAGTTGTTAATAAGTTTCATTTTTTATTTTTTAGGAGCTAATAAGAAGAGAAGGGTCTCTACTCCAGCCATGGATGCCCATGTTTCACCCAGTCGTGGTATGGTTTTAACACAATTTAATCAATGAATATGTACACATGTATTTATATGTATGCATGTATTTTTCAATTGATTATAAATTCGTATTTGTTTATAAAGCTTCTCTCTCCTCTCGAAAGGTTGGTGGTGGTTCAAATCCCCTTAGAGGGCCATCAATAAGTGGTAGCAGGCGTGAAGGTGGTGATATTTATTCTCTCGGAGGCCAATCAATGGCTGGTGGTGCTGGTTCTCACCAGGGTCATTATGGTTCTCAAAAGTTTCAGGGTGGAGAAGATGCTAGCCAACCACATCGAGGTTGCCATCAATTTCAATATTTTTTTCATTGAATTTGTACAAATTTGTTTACATGTGTTTTTTCTAATATACAAAATTATATATATATTGATGTAGAGGCTGAAAATGTTCCAAATATTGGTCAAAATAGACGTAGGGCAGAATGCTACATTCAAGAAGAAGGTTGTCTACCCACCACAACCTATTTGGCCGACATTTCTGATATACCATGGGAAAGAAACATGGCGCAATGCACCTTAGAAAGGTGTCAACAACTTCATCAAAAATTGCGGAGAAATATTGTGGCTTTGACTCTATCTGCTGAGAGTTGTCAAAGCCTCGAAATAGTTACACATTCATTGGGCGAAATAGTAAATGTGTACAAAAATATTCGGCCAATGACTAATACATTTGTAGAAGTCATGAGAAAGAGAAAGGAAATAGTAATGGGTCCCGATAAATGGGAGGATGTAAAACAAAGAGTTACAAGCGATATGGCGAATTCAATGTTTAATTTCAAGGAAGGGCCAAAAAGAAAAATGTTGAAGGTGCAATATTTCAAGCACCCCGATATAGCTCACTATTTGTATGATAGGAACCTTGCGGCCTATGGAAGGCTCCCATGGAATGACGAGGTTCTTTTTTATTTTGCACAATTGTTTTACGCATATTTTTTTTTAAAATGAAACCCAATTACAATGACCTTCCGTCAGAATTTTTTGGTCCGGGGAAAGGTCGATTGTGTGACCGTAAGGGAGCTAGGCGAAATGTGGAGTTGCCTCGCCCTGAGCTGCCATTGGTGAGTCGACCTTTTCGGGTCGAAAATATTTGGTCAGAGATGGATGTGACTTCTCAAATAATTCGAGAAGCAAGGGATGTCATGATTGACAATGTTTACAGTGGATTGGGTGGAGTCGATGTTTTTCTAAATTTACAAAGAGCACGTGAGAATGCACGTGCCAATTTTGTGTATTATACAGATGAAGAGATTGACAACATGAATGTTGAAGATCTCTGAATATATGCAAAGAATTGTCACAATGGTTGGAAAGACCTAATTCTTCATGAGGAAGAGGGCACGAGAACGGTATCTGTTAATAACCTTAGGGTTCAATTATTTTAACACATACATGTGTACAATTTGTAATAAATACATGTGTATGTACATGTATACATTTATTTGTATGTACATTAATCTAACAAAAATGTATCATTATATGTTAAAACACCATTTGCAGTTGTCACGCATGATGAATGACGAAAATGTTAATATCACGTTTGGGGCCTATGGTTCAAACAATCAAGATGGGTCTCACCATCAAGATATGTTGACAAATGTTAGTGTTTTTTAAGTGATATTTTTAAAATAAATAATTGTGCACACATGTACATGTACATATATAATAATAAAATGTTTTAACAGATTATGATTCCATCCGATGTTTTTGGGATGGCGGTACCTTCTTCTTCCTTGGGAGATGTACCTTCTACTTCCTTAGGAGATGTGCCACATCCACAACAAGTATGGACAATTTTTCACTTTTAAAATTTATGTTTAAGTTATATATATATTCCACCTCAAAAAGTTCCATTAAAAATTGAGATATATATATATCTATATCTTGAGTTATTTTAAATTTTTTGAATTTTAGGTTTTTGGAGATTCTCTTTTGGAGCCTCTCTTAGGAGATGTCCCAAATTCACCTACAAAAGTATTCAATTTTTCACTTTTAGATATATATATATATATATATATGTTTTTCTAAAAGTTATAATTTATAAATTGAAGTTTATTTAAGTTTTATTATAAATTGAGATCTTGATCTTGAGTTATTTTATACTTTTAAAATTTTGAATTTTAGGTTTCTATAGAAGATTTCTTTAATCCATGGACTCTAGCGATGGATATAGGAACATCCACACCATTTCAACCATTTGAACAAGTTGTCTAACTTTTTTTTTAATATTATTGAAAATAAGTTTATATATGTACACGTGCATTTTCATCTGAAAATTTTTAATATATATATATATATATATATATATATATTGTACAGTTTATTGTTGGAGATGTTCCCATGGGGGAACTTGTAGCAAGCGAACAAATGGAGAGGGAACCTCATGAGGTATTGCATGATTTTTATTTTTATTTTACATGAAGTTCTATATATATTCTCACTCATTTTTAAAACATCAAATTTTAATGTTTGTATGTGCATTGTGTACAGGTTTCCCATGCTTTGCAAGATAGCACGCGGATTGAGACTCTAATAGGAAAGACACTGCATCCATCTATACTTGATGGAAATGATTTGTAGATTTGATTTCAAGATTTAGATAGTCTTAAATTTACTTTTTTATATATTATCTAGATGCACTGTCATATATATATAACTTGATACTTGATACTTGTGAGATCTACAATTTTTGGACATATTTTATTATAGTGTTAATATAATTTGTTTTGTTCCAAAAAGTTAAGTTTTGGATGGTTTTAGTACTTTTGGCATGTGAATGTGAAGTAATGTTGTTATATAATTTGTTTGGTTTTTAAAACTTTTAAGTTTTGGATAATTGAACTACTAGTAATGTTGTCATCTATAAATTAATGTTTTTCTTCTGAACTGCATTTGGCATGTTATGTAATGATGTGTTATAATTTTTTTTATTTTTTAAATTTAAGTTTTGGATGCTTGAAGTACATTGGCATGTGAAGTAATGTTGTGATCTATAATTTTTTGTTAAATTAAAAGTTAAGTTTTGGATGGTTTCAATCTACATTTGGCATGTGATATAATGTTAAATGTTTTTATTGGATAGTTGAACTATAATTGGCATGACATGTGAAGTAATGTTACATGATATAATCAAAAAAAATTTAAAACTCAAGTTTTGGATGGTTTCAATCTACATTTGGCATGTGATATTTAATATTAAATGTTTAATGTTTCTATTGGATAATCAAGAACTACAATTGGCATGGCATGTGAAGTAATACATGCATGTGAAGTAATGTTGTGATCTATAATTTTTTGTTAAATTAAAGTTTAAGTTTTGGATGGTTTCAATCTACATTTGGCATGTGATATAATGTTAAATGTTTTTATTGGATAGTTGAACTATAATTGGCATGGCATGTGAAGTAATGTTGCATGATATATAATCAAAAAGTTTTTAAAACTTAAGTTTTGGATGGTTTCAATCTACATTTGGCACATGTGATATAATGTTAAATGTTTTTATTGGATAGTTGAACTACAATTGGATGGCATGTCAAGTAATGTTGTGATATAATAATAAAAAAAATTAAAACTCAAGTTTTGGATGGTTGAAGTACATTAGGCATGTGAAGTAATGTTGTGATATAATCAAAAAGTTTTTAAAACTAAGTTTTGGATACCATTTCAATCTACATTTGGCATGTGATATAATGTTAAATGTTTTTATTGGATAGTTGAACTACAATTGGCATGACATGTGAAGTAATTTGTTTTGATATAATAAAAAAGTTTTTAAAATTCAAGTTTTGGACATGGTTGAAGTACATTTGGTAAGTTTTTAAATTTTTTTTCACTCAAACAATAGTATGTAGTATGTAAAGATCAAAAACAATCTTAAGATTACTTTTAAGTACGATCAAGTGTTCTTGAAACATTTTCCCACATGATGATACCTTCATTGACCTATGAACTAAAGTAGTTCATAGTCTATATGTTCTGCCTCTTTCCCATATAAATCTCTTTAATTTTGATTGGAAATATAAGAAGTAGATATATGTTTGTTGAATTGGGGTCAATGTCATTAATGCACTCAACTAGGTAGCCTTGTTGATTTATAAATTGGTAAATTGATGGTCCATTAAGTTTTAATTGCATTATAGAACATATATATTCAGTATGTGAAACATTTTTCATCAATGCACATGGGAAAACTACTTGAACAGTTAATTTCATTTTAGAACATATATATATATATATATATATATATCCAATACGTGCACAACATTTTTCATCAATGCACATAGAACATATTCGACCATTGGACAGACAAATTTTGTACTAGATTTTCAATCAGGAATAGAGATGTGGGTCAAATCCCACCAAAAGTCAAAGAAGTGCTCCGAGTCTCTTGTCTGAAAGGAATCTTCATACAAAATTATACTTCGGATGATTTATTTACATTGTGGATACTTTTTACCAAAAAATCCCACAAGAAAAACTGGGTGTGCATTGAGTTCGTGTATATATCCAGTACATGCAACATTTTTCATCAATGCACATAGAAAAACTACTTTCAGTTAATTGCATTCTAGAACATATATATTGAGTACGTGAAACATTTTTCATCAATGCACATAGTAAAACTACTTGAACAGTTAATTTCATTCTAGAACATATATATATATCCAATACATGCAACATTTTTCATCAATGCATGTATAGAAAAGCTACTTTCAGTTGATACTAGAGTGTGCATGTACCAAAACAATTTGTACATGTGAAAACACTTGCACAGATAACATAACAAGGTAGCTCAATTTTTAATTGAGTACTGGAAGTTCTCGAACATATAATCTAAAGAGAATACATTATTGGGCAGTTCAATCAAAAAAATTCCAATGGAATTCCATCTCAATAATCCGTTCATGATCGTATTTTGACATTTTCCATTTCTTAATATTAATTTTTTTCTTTGATTGAACCTCGATCAACTTTATTCATGCTGCACACACCAAGTGAATATATTGACAACTTATGAAATTAGGTTCATATTCTTCAAAGTAAACAAAATTCCCACTTTGATTAGTTTTTCTGAAAAAATAACCTTTCAGTATAATAGATCCTCTTTCATATGGAAATCTGTGATCATTATAGTCTTCTAATAATTTTATTTTTTGTTATATGCAACGCTTCAAATAATACTTCACATTTTCATCATTTTCAGTAGGTGCAATTACAACAAAAACATCTCCTGCACAATAAAACAAACTTGACAAAATTATACATATCCAAATTTATTTCTAGATCTTTATCATTAGAAATAAATTGAAATGTTACCTTCTCTAACAAGATTAGAAACTCGATCACCATCCGAAGATATTGCAGTCTCCTTTGATTTCATTTCTTCAAATATTGGAACGGACATTTTTCCCTTTCTATTTAGCTCAGTATGTTTCCAATCTTTTACATACATTTTGTTTTCACAAACGTCATTGGATTTTGTGTTGTCTATGCAAACAGGACAAAAACAAGAATATTTAATTTTATCCAATGCAAACACATTTATGAACGACTTTGTTTTAATTGAATGAAATTTTCGAGTCCCTTTTATTGTTTCAACGTCATTTCCAATTGATCTATCTACGTCTTCGATCCCAATATGCCAAAAAAAACATTATATGGAAAATTTAAAGAAGAATGTAAATATGATATCAAAATACAATCAAAGATAATCATTGTGATAATTGTACATTGTTTATTTAATTAGATATTGAATAAAAATTAAATTGAATGTACCTTCGCACTTCCCTTGATCAGTTAGTCTCATGGCTTAGAGGAGTGATGCACCATTGAACAAATTCTTTCGCGTCCACAAGTCGGCTTGCAGAGGGGTTCATTTGATATCTTTGAAGTGCTCGTTTTATGCATGCCCCTACACCATCATATTCTCCTTTTCCATGGCCAGTCTCAAAGAAATTCCAACAATGTTTAATGCAGGTTTTCTTATGAAGACAACACAGCCAAAAGAATGATCGTGCAGATTTGAATTGTCTTGCACATCCATCTGACCATATCCAACGTTAATTGAATGTTATTCAATGATTTTTCAAGGAATCATAAATTTTTCCAAAACAATTTTTTACAAAATATGTATCATGTGTACACTCGTCACTAATATAAAAAAGATATTCTTTAATAATATGTTGATTTTCACTGGTGCTTTCTATATGATCGACGTTTTTTTCAACATGTCTATATAGAATATGGATGAGCATGGAGACTTGGTCAGAATGATAGTATTCACTTTGAATTTATTTTTGTGGAACAAATGTGTAGCTTTCTTCAAAATCAATCATCAATAAATGTCCGTAGTGGAAACTGATTTTGAATTGCAAGTCTCACTGACTCTGTAATGCTCAAATAAATTCTTCTCAAAACTTTTCAAAATTCTAATCACAAAATTTTCTCAACACTCTTATCATTGTTGAACTTTGATAAAACCAGAGGGAATGAGCCATTTAACTATTCACAATATTTAAATTTTTGATAAATTAATTTACCTTGTCAGCCTGTTAATATAAGAGTAATTCAGAGAGAAGCAGAAGTATTAGTATATGTACAAGCAGGCTGATATATAGCGAGTATTGTGACAAACTGATCAACACATAAACATCATGCACAGAGACACTAGATATAAGTGGAAACCCATAAAGGGAGAAAACCACATCTTATTATTGTTGTGATGCAAAGGCAAGCTCCAACTCCCTCTCACCACTGTTTCTCTGCAGGCATCAACCTACATGAGGCTCCAACCTCAATTCTGCAAGCTACAACTTGCAAGGAAGCACCAACTCCCTTCAATTTTTTGCAGGCACCAACCTACAGGAGGCTCCAACCTCAGTCAGCTACAACTGACAGCTATCAAGATGCAACTTGATAGAGAAGCTCCAACTTCCTCAATTTATCAAACTGAAGGTTTGCTGATTTACCTCAGATATCAGCTCTGTTCTGTAGCTTCTCTTTCTGCTCTTCTTTTCTTAATCTTCCTTGCCTTACACTTCTATACTCTGCCTTCTCTATATTTTCTCTCTCTAAAAACTCTCTTGTGCATATCAATGTGATATTATATAGAGAGTTCCTCACATGACTGTTTGTATTTCATAAAGAATTTGGAGTGAACAGTCATGACTCTTTGGCTTTTGTCTTCTTATTCCTTTATCCAACTCATTTTTAAAATTACTACAATATGTACAAATTTCCATGCTATAGTGGGATTTTGTCTTTTTCTTAGGATACTTGCCTTTGCATCATAAAAAATATAAACAAAAATATTTACATTTTCAGTTATGCATTTCAATACCACTCAGCTCCTTTTCTGAACCTGGGCTTTACTGGGTTTGTCTCTTCTGCGACTGTTGAGTGGCTGTTCTATATATCTTGGTTCACCTCTGTGTTTATTTATCTGTTCACTGTACTTGTGTGCATTACCATCTCTGTTCTCAGGTTGCCTGTCTACATTCTCTGTTCATACATGAGTTTAAATATAATTGCTTGAAGCTCACTTTACAATTTCAATTCATTTTTCTTTTGTACCGTATTTCTCCCACTGTCTCTAGTTCTTTCGTTCTTGCAGGCTCTTGTAATAAACCCAATCTTCAGGCTTTTGTAATAAACTCTATCTTATTACATATATGTTTCAACTTTAGCACAGTATATAAATAAATATATATATTGTCATGTATCCATACTCTCGATTCAAACTATTAATAATCTGTAACTTTTGTTTTGCACCCAACATAAATATGGTCACTGTTATATAACCTTTAAAGCATCAAATTATATTACATTCCCCGCTTAAATATATATAATGCTTACTCGAATGTTCGGACTTTGGGAATTTTGAATATATATCTCGAGTTGTAAATAAATTGAGCCGCTTATAACGTACCTTTGTTAAACCCAATGAGCAATATAAATTAAACTGGGGCCCAGCACTAATGGCCTACCACATCCAACGACGGACATCACATCGCGTAGCTTCTGATGATCCGACGGATATCGCTCGGGCAACTTGCATGGAAAATAATGCGCGATGGCGCGTTGTACCTTGGATAACCTTCGCGCATCTATAGCACGTGACCACCGTCAAATCGCTTCCCTCCAGATCGACGGCTTGTGTCAATATCGCTCCGCGTCTTTGGTCGATGGTTAACGCGCAATGGCGCACCGTGGAAGGCGGTTTTGCAATGTCGGTCGGAGACACACGTCGATAAATCTATGGAATCGCTCCCAACTCCTCTAATACCGCTCTCCGTATAAGGGTGGTGCGATGAATACCAGAAACCACCGTTACTGTTCACAGCGCTCGTTCTGGGTTCCGCTTATTTACACAAGGTTCCGTCTGAATCTCCACGCGAATTTTGATTATTCCTCCGGTTTGTTTTCTCTGTTGATGTTATGGATAACTTCACTACCATTGCCAACCATTAACACAACAGCAGATTTATACGGCAGACAAAATATTACTAATTCTTGAAAGAGTATTACTAACTCTTTCAACAAAACCTTGTTTAGACCTGATCTAGATTCACTGTTCGATCAATGATCGTAACAGTACATGCAAGATCCACTCTATAACTGAATATTAGTCCTTTTTTAAAGCCACCTTAAATCTCTTGAACTTGTTTATTATGTCAATCAAATACGAGTGCTCTATTCAAAACTAGGGATAATTTCAAACATAATTCAAACAGTGAATGCCAACTAATTCAAAGCATATCCAATCTCATTGCATACCATATGGTTCAAAGATGGAATTTAACTCAGAGATCGAGTTCTTCTATTTATTTTATCAACAAACCCCTGTTCTAAGTACTAATTCATAAATAAACCTTTGTATTACACTCCTTTAGGCCCTTTCAACTCCACTGCTCTGTCTCTAATTCCTCTGTAGCTTCTGCTTCAATTCCTCTATTTATTCTGCTGCCTTGCTACCTCTCTGTCTCTTTTGCCTTATGGATAGTTTAGGTGTTGCTCTTGTCTTCACCTTTGCCATCAATGCCAACATTTCCAACAGTCTCCCCCTTTGGCATTGATGGCAATACACTTTCTCTGTTTGCCTGATCTTCCTCCTGTTGCTTACTCTTCCTCCCCCTTTGATATCAATGGCAAGGGATTCGAATTCTTAGTGAAGCTTTTATTCTTTGATGCTGTGTATTTCTCCTTTTTCAACATTTCATGCATTTCCTCTCTCTGAAATTTCCTGACTTTGTACACTGCTACTCCAAACTTTGGATGAGATACACATCGGTTTCACTATTCTTCTGTGTTCAGTTTACTTCGAGTTCACCACTCTTCTGCTGCACCACTAAACCTTTTGCCTTTTTATTGATTCTTCTATGCTGAATGTATTATTGCCATAATCCCTTTGATCCCGAGGACCTGTTTTCATGCTTCCCTTGCTGGTTGATCCCCCCCTGAGAATGATATTTTCTTTTATGTTCTCCCCCTGAAAATGTGCTTTCTTTTCATATCAGAGAGTAGCATCTACAGATACTACCCCTAGTCTGTCTCTCAAATATTCAAATGGCTCTCTGGCAAGCGGTTTGGGAAATATATCAGCTCTCTGTTCTTTTGTTGGTACATATTCCAGCTTTACTATCTTCTGAGCCACTTGTTCTCGGAGAAAATGATACTTGATTGGGATATGCTTAGTTTTTGAGTGAAGCACAGGATTTTTAGATATACTTATAGCACTTGTATTATCACATTTAATTGGGATAGGTTCATTAATGCTTACCTTCATGTCTTGAAGAGTCTGCTTCATCCACATGACTTGTGTACAACATGCTGCTGCTGCTATATATTCTGCTTCAGCTGTAGATAGAGAGATGGATGTTTTTTTCTTGCTTAACCATGCTACCAGTCTTTCTCCTAGATAGAAAGCACCTCCACTTGTGATTTTCCTGTCATCTACACAGCTGGCCCCATCTGCATCTGTGTATGCTATTAAAGTGAATCTTTTTCCTTTAGGATACCAAAGCCCATACTTTGTTGTTCCTTGTAGATATCTGAATATTCTTTTTACTGCCAGAAGATGGTTTTGTTTAGGTGTTGCTTGATATCTAGCCACTAGTCCTACTGCTAGCATGATGTCTGGTCTTGATGCAGTCAGATACAACAGAATTCCTATCATGGATCTGTAGAGTTTTTGATCTATATTAGCAGACCCATCATCAGCACACAGTTTACATCCCGTGGTCATGGGAGTTGACACAGGTTTGCAGTCCTCCATTTTGAACTTTTTCAACATTTCTTTTAAGTACTTTTCCTGTGAGATGAATGTGCCTGTGTTCTTTCGCTGAATTTGAAGTCCTAAGTAGAAACTGAGCTCTCCAATCATGGACATTTCAAACTCTGATTTCATCTCTTCTGCAAATCCTTTTGCTAGTTCATCTTTGTTGCTTCCAAACATAATGTCATCAACATATACAATAACAATCAGGAGTTAATTTTCATGGGCTTTTATATATAGATTACTGTCTACTCCACCTCTCTTAAAGCCTTGTTTTTGCAAATATTTATCCAGTCTTGAGTACCAAGCATGAGGAGCCTGTTTCAGTCCATATAGGGCCTTCTTCAGTCTGCACACATAATCTTCTTTGTCTGTCAATGAGAAGCCTTCTGGTTGTTCCATGTAGAATTCTTCTTCTAAGTCTCCATTCAGAAATGCAGATTTTACATCCATTTGATATACCTTGAAATTTTGGTAGCATGAAAATGCCAGGAACATTATGATAGCTTCCATTCTGGCTACAGGGGCAAATGTTTCATCATAATCAAGTCCTTCGACTTTTGAATATCCTTTGTAGACCATTCTGGCTTTATTTCTGATTACTTTTCCTTGCTCATTCATTTTGTTTTTGAATACCCATTTTGAATCAATGATATTTTTCGCAATTGGTCTAGGAACTAGTTCCTAGGTATTGTTCTTTTCAATTTGGTCCAATTCCTCATTCATTGCTTTTACCCAAGACTTGTCCTTGCTGGATTCTTCAAATTTATTTGGCTCTATTTGTGACAGCATGGCTATGTATACCTCTTCATTTTTTTCTGTTAGCTGCCTTCTTGTCTGGACCCCTGCTTTCTTATCTCCTATGATTTGATCTTTAGGATGATTCTTCTGAGTGTATCTTGAGGGGGCTTTCGAGCTCAGCTCTTCATCTTCTGTAGTCTTGCTTGTTTCATCATCATTTTGGTCTTCTTCTTCATGGTTATCTGATGGACTGCAGCAGTCAGTATCTCTTGTATTGTTTTGAAGTTCTTCATCAAATCTCACATCAATGCTTTCTACTATTTTCCGAAGAGTCTTGTTGTAGCACCTGTACCCTTTGCTTTTGGATGCATATCCTAGAAATATTCCTTCATCTTCTCTTGCATCAAATTTTCCAAGATTTTCATCATTATTCTTTATGTAACACTTGCTACCAAAGATTCTGAAATGTTTGATTGAAGTTGGCTTTCCATGCCACAGTTTGTAGGGAGTCTTGTCACTACTTGGCCTTAAGTGAGCCTTATTAAGGATATGTACTGCTTGTGCACTGCTTCTGCCCAGAAGGTTTGAGCAATATTATTCTCTTGCATCATGGCTCTGGCAATTTGTTGAACAGATCTGTTTTGTCTTTCTGCTACTCCATTCTGCTGAGGTGTTCCTGCAATAGTGAATTGTTGTTTTATGCCATGTTCATTGCATAGGTCAGCAAAGTCATAATCAGTGAATTCACCTCCTCTGTCTGATCTGATGCATTTCAGCTTGCATCCTGTCTGATTTTCTGCTAATGCTTTAAATATTTTGAATTTGTCCAGAGCTTCCGATTTATTCTTGAGAAAAGCAACTCATGTCATTCTGGAGAAATCATCTATTATCAGCATGAAGTAGGATTCTCCACTTGGTGTTTTAGTTCTTGCAAGTCCACACAGATCCATGTGCACAAGATGGAGTGGTCTTCTTGTTGAAAAATCCTCTTTGGCCTTAAAGGATGTGCGGGTCTGTTTACCCAATTGACAATATTTGCATATGGTATTAGAAGGCCTCTTTATTTCTGGCATGTCTCTGACAGCTTTCTTCTTGCTTAGTCTGATGATGTGATCGAAGCTGAGATGTCCCAATATTTTATGCCATAACCATGACTCCTCAAGTTTTCTAATATGGCATGCTTCATCTTCCTCTTTCACAATGTAAACATTGCTCTCTGTTCGAACACCTTTGAGCGGAGTCTTTCCTGTGGTGCTTGATCTGACTTCACAGTCTTGTGCTCTAAATAGAACTTCGCAACCTTTTCCACACATCTGACTGACACTCAGTAAATTTGCTTTCAGCCCATCTTCAAATAGTACATCTTGGGCCTTCCCTCTGCCATTGTCTATGCTGACTGAACCCTTTCCTTTGATCTTTCCTGACTTATCATTGCCAAAAGTAACATTGCCAGATTTCTTTTCATCAAAAGTTATAAACTTAATTTTGTCTCCTGTCATGTGTTTAGAGCAGCCACTGTCCAAATACCATTGAATTTTCAGATCTTGAGCAGTTAGAGCCAGGTCACACTTATTCACCTTCTTTATCTACTGGAGGCACCCTTTTATTTTCTGCATTTCAGTTTGAGTCTATCAATCTCTTCTAGAGCACTTCTTAGCTCCCCCTCAAGGTCGACTTCACCTTCTTCTTCTTCATCTTCTAGCAGGAGACCTTCAAGTTCTTCTATGGCCATCAATAAGAATTCAAAGGTTCCTTCTTCACTTGAGGATTCATCTGAATCTTTAGATGTACTGTTGTCTTATTGAGCATAGAAGGATTTTCTGCTGAACTTCTTTCCTTTCTGCCAGTTCTTTGATTTATTTTTCTCTGACTCTTGAGCCTGATTCCTTACTTTCTTGTGAGGACACTTAGCAGCATAGTGTCCCACTCTTCCACAGTTAAATCATTTGAAGGGGAGTTTACCTTTATATTTACCTAAGCCTCTATCCAATTTCTTGACAAACTTTGCCTCTTCTTCATCCGAACAAGAGCATGTGTCTCCCTCTTCTTCTTTCTTCTTTTCTGTTTTAAAGGTTGCTTCCCTCGTACTTGGCTTCATCTATGGGAGCCTCATTTCATAGGCTGTTAGATTTCCAAGTAGCTGGTTCATAGTCAAGGTCTCCCAATCAGCTATTTCTTCTATTGCAGACACCTTTGGATTAAACTTGGATGGAAGAGATCTTAGAATCTTTTGCACAATTATACTTTCTGGCATTTTTTCTCCAAGAGCTTTCATATTTTTAATAATTTCTGCAGCTTTTAGGAAGAAACTGGCAATGTCTTCATCATCATTCATTTTTAAGTTTTCAAACTGGGCTCTATAGACTTGAAGTTTGGCAGTCTTTACTTTCTTGTCTCCCTCATGTATGTTTTCAAGAGTATCCCATATTTCTTTGGTAGTGTCTTTGTGCATTACTTTAATAAACTCTGCTTCACACAATCCATTCAGGATGGCATTCATGGCTTTTGCTGATCATGAGATCAAGTCTCTTGAAGAAAAATGCTCAAAAATGAAGTTGCTCAGAATTGATCCAAAATAGATTGACTGGAAAGAGCTCGGCGATACGATCCCAATGCCGTGAACGGCACTCAAATCCGACGCCGTATGCAGAAGTTATTCAACTTTGAAGTTCGCCAGTTTCAATTAAAAATGGTCAAAATTTGACTTTGGAAAAAATATATTTTTATTAAAAAAAGAATATTCCACAGAATATTCTGGGAATATTTCATGGAATATTCCACAGAATATTCTGCGAACTATTCCAGGCGCAGCCAATTAAAGGGTGCCACGTGGCCAGCCCGGAGGCCGCCACGTGGCCCCAAGGTCAAATGGAATGGCGTGTTAAAAAATTTGTTTTATGCACTCGGCAGAATTTGAACATGGGTCGGCGGGATGACAGCCGAGCGGCCCAACCACATGGGCTACATTGGTTCTTGTTAAAACATGGGCGCGAATATTTATATAAGGCTTGTTTTTAAATTGGGCGGGGCCGTAAAGGGGCCAGCCCCCTCTGCATGCAACCAATTGCTCGGAACCGTGGCACAAACTTCATCGACCCGTATTTCGTCAGGCTATGGTTATGTGGAACCGCGTTTGGTGCGGAATGTAATTTAATATATGGGTTGAAACTTTATATTATGCCGCATAAAACTCAAAGTTTAATCAATGACTTCTGATCGGTGCGGTCCTATGGACCTTATGCATTAGCCCTTCATTTTGGCGGTAAATTCGGCGGTCCGCCCCAAATATAGCAACCACTCCAAGTTTGTCGGCATTATCTGGAGTTTCTCCATATTTAACTGGAGTTTTTTTAGGCCAACTGGCAGCTGGAGTAAATGAGCCATAACTTTGGCTAGGAAAGTCCTTTTTGGACGAATTTTGTTTTTGATTTTGGGTGTAGAGATCATTCTGAAGCTGTTGGAAGTGTTTGCAGAGCCATCAGGGCACTCTAACAGAGAATTTATCAGCGTTTTTGGTCGTGAAGCCACTAGGGCCTAAGGGAAGAAGAGCTGTTTTGGACTACCTTCATCCAATGGAGGTGAATGTTTAGTCATTTTAGACTGATTTGGGCCTTCTGAATCTATTTTTGCAGTGTATTTTGCCATCTGAGGCTTCTATACAGTTGTATTCACATTTTGAGAATTTAATCAAAGGGGAAAAATCCTAATTAGAGACTTTTGGACCCAGCGGAGGTAGCCCAAGAGAGGGGTGAACCGCTTAAATAATTATTTGCTGTCATACTGTATAATTTTGTTGCATATTTTCAGATTCTGCTCCTTTTAAACAGTAAATTTTTATAAGCAAACTTTTCCCAAGCTGGTTTAAACAGTGAACAAAATTTATTAGTTCATCTTCAAACCACTACACCTCATTTGCAGAATATGTATACTTGCCTATTCACATATTAAAGTTGGATCAATGAATATTTTGCAGTTAAAACAAATACTTTCATTGATCGGATCTTTGTGATTACTT
>JAXQQM020070952.1:0-84519 GCA_034641835.2 Pinus albicaulis
CTCCATTTCATAGTCATACTTCTTTTTCCCTCTATCCCCAAATATTCCTTTTGAGAGTTTTCCATAGTTAGTCTTAATTTTTAATCAATATATTTTTTCCTTCCACTTTGTTTCAATTCCCTCCACCTTTCAAGATGAACTACTTGCTACAAATACAACTTTGGAATCTTATATCCAATGGGTTTTTTCTATTAGGAAATGTATTTTAGAAAATTCTTCCAAACCATTAAGGTTTTTTATGACTTTATATTTTTCCATGGAGCTTGAATCCTTAGCCACAATTCCCAACCCCTAACCCATTTAACCCCCTAAACACCTAACCCATTTAAACCCTAAACCCTAAACCTCTAAACCCTTAACCCCTAACCCTAAACCCTTAACCCGTAACCCTAAACCCTTTAACCCCTAACCCATTTAACCCCCTAAACCCCTGAACCCATAAACCCTAAACCTCTAAACCCTTAACCCTTAACCCCTAAACCAACCTTAAACCCTACACCCCTAAACCCCTAATCCATTTAACCCCCTAAACCATAAACTTCTAAACCCTTAACCCCTAACCCCTTAAACCCTAATTCCCGACTCCTAACCCATTTAACCCCTTAAACCCCTAAAACCATAAACCATTTAACCCCCTAATCCCTAACCTCATTAACCCCTAACCCCTATAAGTGTCCTCCATCATCAATGTACGCAAAGTGCACGATCTCGGTCCAATGTGTTCATCAAGTATAATACACATGTAGGAAGTATAATCAATGATCAAATAAATAGATCTAAAAAGAGAGTAAATACATAACAAAGTAACATTAATCGAAAAAATACGTATCTTCAATGAGAAGTGATCATCTCCCTCTTGAACCAACCTTCAAGAGTCATTACTATCCATTCTCCTTATAACCTTGTTGCCTTAAATATATGTCAACGAACTTCATTCATAACCATAGTTGAATTTAGACTAACCCATCTTGTGCTACATTAAACCCGTCACAAGTGCTTGAAATCTTCACACTAATCATGCTAGAGTCTCAAATCTTTTCCATAGTCCAGGGTTTTCTTCCAAACCCTAACCTCATAATATCCATCAAATGATAATAACCAAATTTCCTAAGGTTTCCTTCAAACCATAACATTATTTTAGGTCTCCACCATCTTCTATAGCTTCCAACAAAGGTGTATTCATAGGGGTGATCTTCAATGAATTTTCTTCGAACCAGCTTGATACCAGGTTAAATTTTCTTAGGGCTATATTTTTCTTTGCTTTAGATAATTTCATTTCTTCATTTTCATATTAAATTCACCCCACGACATCATAACATTGTTTATATTTACAACATTATTCAACAACATATGCAATTAAATAGAAAGAACAACATCATCATCAATGCAACGGACCATAAAGGAACAATAAATAAAAGTATTCAGACATAGAGACACCATGATTGGTCGAAGAAGAGGGAAAAACCCACTACGAGGAAACCCTTTCAAATTATTCTTCTTATTATATTTTCATTGAATGATTCAAAAAAAGAGTCTAAAATGATCCACATCTTCAACGATAATCCTATCAAACAAAATCAACTAAAAAAAATCCAAGATATGACCCCAACAATGCTAATAATCAAAGCCTTGATTCAAAAGCATGTGATCAACTGTCACGGTCTGTGGTCAACTACTAAACTCTACATTCAACTGAAGAAATATGTAGTCAATTGTTAAACTCAAACCCTGGTTCCCAATCATACATAGAGAGCGATGTGTGTGCGGCTAAAACCCTCCAACTACATGCATGAGCCTGTGTGCCTACATTTGTGACCAAAATCTACCCATGTCATCCCTGCAGATGGAAACCAAAACCCTAAACACACATGCAAGCTTCAGACCTTGCAATGTCAGACCTGTATGAACCAATCTTCGTGACCCAACCTCAGACCTGTGTGAGCCAAAACAAAAGAAAGAAGAATGATCACGATGATGATGTCCAAATGAGGGTCACTTGACTTGTATTTATAGCCATCCATGGATGTCCGATTTCTCTTTTGGGCTAACCTGTCCTTTTGTGCACATGTGGAATTTTCCTAAAAATTACACTTTCCCTTCCCAAATTGAGCGTGTTTATAAATAGTCAAAATTGGTCCTCTTGAAAAGAGGAATCTAGTCCCATGGTTGGAATTTGTCAGTGAGCTGCAAAGTCATGTGATTATTGCCTAAATAATTCTAAATATGTACGATGGATCACAGAAGAAAAAATTCTAAAACCTTTCTCATCATTTCCAAACATTACTCTGTAGTCAAGATTTGGATTATATGTTTCTCGAAAGGGTCTTCAGTCAAAAACTAATTAATATATTCCATTTTTCACTATTAATTCCTTCTAATCTCAATAGATTAAAGCCACCTTCAATGTCAAATAATGTTGGTCAATGGGTGAGAAGCTCAAGACACAATATGAATGCTTCCACATTCTATGAATCTTTCTCAAGGAATACCTTACGATAAAACCCCCAACATTTTGTAGGTATGATACCCACTGTAGAATCACTAGCATTAATTACAACCCTTAAACTAGCAAACATCAACTTGCTACCAATCCCCGTACCTTGATCAACATCCTTATCATTAATAGGAGCTAAGGTTTGAAAAGGTTGTTTGATGTCACAACATCGAGAATAAACCATTTAATTGAATGAAACAAGTTGGATTCAATTTGTGCCAATTGAAATTGAGGAACTAAAATGTTATTTATATTGCAATGGATGGGCATAAATGTTATACTTGTGACCTATTAGTTCCAACTATGGAGACTTACCAAATCTTGTGGCCTATTAGTTCCAACTAGAACTACGAAGACTTACCATTAAACCAAATGACTAAGTTATTCCTCGCATATAAGAAAGGAAACTAACCTCAAATATGAATATCCATACCTCTTAAATAAATCTCAAAATACTTAACCCCTCAAACTAACCAAACAAACTATATCAATAAGAATATACCACAATTAATATAAATTGAAATTTCAGGGTATTCCACTTTAGCTAAGCTAAGCGTCCTCGTAGTTAAACCCCACCCAAGTGAAAAAGGAAAAAGGTTAAGTGCAAAAGTGCAAAAGCACACTTTTGCACTTAAAATGCCAATCAACATATGGACAATGGATTTAATGACATGTGATTATGCCCATCATCAAATCCAAACCCTCGTATGTGCTATCCAATCCTTTGAACCATTTGCCCATTGAAGGGGTAGGTCGAAATTTCCTCTTTTTTCGGCTCATCGTCGACTTATTTTGGATGATTTCATGCTATTGAGCATAACCATGCCTCCAAGTAGAAGTCCAAGGCCAATGTAGCCTAAAAATCGAAGGTCGTGGAGGACAAGATCTTCAGCCTCAAGAACAAGAACAAGAGAAAAAATCTTCAGAAATGTCTAGATCCTTAAGAAATCAATGCAACCCAAACCTGGCGCCAAAGTTAATACAGCCAAGGTAATATTTTCCCCTATTTTTCTGAGTGTTTATGGTGCTTGAAAAGGCATGGTGATCATAATTTACTTGGGCCTCGTAGTCTTTATTGATCTATTTGTTTGGTTTGAAGCAAAAGAAGGAAGAGGAAAAGAAGAGGGAGAAGGAACTAAACGACCTGTTTAAAGTTGTTGTCAGTTAGCCGAAAGTTCCACCTGGTAGGGTTTTGAAATTATCCTTGATTTATTCATCATTTTTTTCCCTTTAATTAGTTTTCGTTATTTAAATCACCCCCCCCCCCCTCCCACCCATTTTTTACCCTAACTTAGTATGTACTAGAATTTTCGTTAACAACCACAAGGCACAAGTGTTCCTCCATAGTTAAGGGTTAATTCTAGCAAACCAAAACTTGAAAAGAGGGTTATTTAGTGATGGTTCTATTAAATAATTGTTTTCTTTTCTTCCAACATGCCTGATTGATCCAAGATAAAAGAAAAACCAAGCCTGAAACTAAATGAAAGAAAATAAGTAGGAAATGAAAATCAAACTATAAATGAAACCAAGTTGAATATAAGAAAGAAAACTTAATGAACCAAAACAAGAAACTATTGAAAAGAAAAGAACTAGTAGAACACTAATAAAGACAAGATTTCTTCAAGGTGAAATCATTAGATAGGATCCTCATCAGATTTAAAGAAAAAAAAACATAGGAATCTAAAGATGCCAATGAAAATCCAACCCAAAGTAGTAATCTTACTGGAAAAAGAATCTCATGAGAAAATAAAAGCAATAAGGGCCCCAGAATCAAGGAAAATTAAGTGCAAGCACTTCATTTATTTCCAATAATTTCATTACTTGTTTTCAAAAAACATCCCTTTAAAAATCCACTAAAGGATAATGAAATCAAAACTTTCTTCCAAATCATCCCCCATGCTCAACCTTATCAAACCTCATGAAGTTAACAATATCTTCACCAAATCATATAGCCAGGTTTTCAAACTATTCCACTCACCAATGCTTCATATTTGTCTTGGCCATAATTGGGTGTTTTAGTAAAACATTTTTCAATCTCCCATTAAATGAAAGGACACAACTTCACCATTTCCCATGTGACTTCTCAATATAAACCAAAAGGAACTGAATTCATAAAGACTGCCAAGTAATAAATCACCAATCACAACTCCACTACTTACTCCCCCATACCACATAAATGTGTCACCAAATTTTGGCATACTGGAATCAAGAGAAGAGGTTAATGGTAGAGTCCAAAGGTCTATTAGATAAGTAACAAGGAATTCATCTATCAGGGCATAGGGAAATAAGAAGAGGATGTTCCTAGGTTAGAAATGGGTTAATGATCAAACAATGAGGAGCATCAAAACTTGGAATAAAATAATACGAAAATATAATCTTCCCTTATCTTTGTTGATGGTCAAGCCCTTAGATGTGTATTCCAACTGGTAATGCCTTATCCATTGGGTAATGGAGTATTTATACCTACCACCAGAAACACATGGTGAGAGCATGTTGAACTTGAAAACCACTTAGGAAATTTTTCAAATTCTAAGATAAATAGTTTGAAATAATTCAATTCATTTTGAATATCCTAGGGTGAAGAGGAAATTGACTATGAGACAATGGGGTTTCATCCCAATACAAGAAGGATAACTTAATGAGAGCATGAAATATGCATATGGGATGAAACTTGATAAAACCCAATAAAATGTGATCAAAGGGTTCAAGATTGAAGGCCATGATCAGAGAGAAAATGCATTTAGGAGATATGGACTACATTCCCAGATGATTTAATCAGAGCAAAAGGATGCGAGTGAAACAAAATTATGTGAATCCCAAACGTAATAATAGATCTCAAAACGAGTGATCAAGAAGAAAAAATCAAATTTAACATAAGTCATGGTACCAAGACCATGATAATTAAGATCAAATGAAACATAAATAGTCTTGTTGGTCAGTTTAGATATCTCATGAGAAGAAGAAATATTTTGGGTAGCTAGCATGCAAAGATGAAAACACCATTAAAGCGGGCATGATGGCCTGAGTTGGGGGTCATAAACGTAATAACAAGGAAATTATAATTGGCTCATCTTCCATTATTTTCCATCTAGGTATACAACCTCTCGCCTGAGCGTCAAGTACTTACGGTGAAATAATAATGTCCCTTTTTTTCCGTCCACCCTCCCCCTTACTTAGATACTATGTATTCACTTACTTCCCCATGGGCACTTATTTACCGCCTTCTACGATTGGATTTGGGAGATTCTCTTTTTACCTTGCCCTTTCAAATGTGCATGTATCTCCCTATACCCTCTCTCCCGAGAGAGAAAGAGCTCAGGAAAAACCCATCTCTTGCCCTTCTTTAATTTTTTATTAAGATTATTATAGGATTTTACACAAGCGTATATGGTTTTTTTTCTTATGTAACAGAATACCTCACCCTCCAGCATGTATGCAAGGGTAATATATTCCATACGTCATAATGTTGTACAACAATAGGGCTCAGAGTCATGAGATTAACATGTACTTGTGGTAATCAAACCTGGGTGGGGAAGATTACGATCATTCCTCCCAACCAACAATGATAAACCCAATTGACATACAGGTGTATATGATACTAACACTAATATTTGGGGAGAATAATAAATGTAGCAATGATGTAAGCCTGTATAGGAGCCTAAAATAGATATTCATACCCCCAACATACAAGTACCATTCTATCAATTTATTCCCTCTCATTATACCATTATATTACACCTAACTCCTAGCTACAATATTTAATACTACATTGGTAAAATGTTACCAAATTATAAAGTGGCAGTATTACAAAAAAATTTATTGTTGTTTATGATGGGAACTATATATGGATTCAACTTTATTGATCAAGTCAAATATTTAACCAGTTGTGATGCTTGCTACTTCTCTAGGTGGGTAACCTGAGTAGATCTTCATCACATAATTTTCACTAATTTTTAAATGCTACAATTTTTCCATTTATTCTAATGTATGCATCCCTTGGGCTATGCACTTTGGAACTCATAAAATGACCATATTAAATCAAAATTTATTTTGTCAATTATTACCAGCTTGAAGTCCACAAATAACCACTATCTGTGCATTAAAGCTACAATTAAAGTCTCATTACTCAAACCCATGGAATAAGGCACAACCAGTTTATTTATTTTTATTCTTTGACGATTTCTAATTTTCTCCAACTCCTGCAATTCCAAGGTTTTCCTTAGACATGTCATCAAATATAAAAGTGGTATAATTTGCTATAACGTTCTGTCAAGGTTATTATTATTACAACATCACTCAATGGTTGCATTTAAATACTAAATATATTGTTATAAATGTGAGTACCAATATTTTTCTCAATTTTCTTGAGAATAATTGTTTGTAATAGGCAGTTACACACATAAACACATATAGAAAAGATTATTTTTTCCCCAAGTTCTTTAATACATACAAAAATGAAAGTAGTCTTGCTATGATCTTATGATTCTAATCCCTTGAACTGATCATTGTGCTAACTTCTCTGATTTGGACTATATGATTTTAAATATGCAGGTGTTGATCCCAAATATATAGTATGTGAATTATTTAAGGTTGGGCAATGTGGCAAGAGTTTTAAGTGAAAATTCTCCCACGACTTGAATGTACAGAGAAAGGGTGAAAATATTGACATATATAGTGATAAGCGAGATGAAGGTGTGCTTTATCATGCCTACTTATTGTGGGATTTCTCTATTTGTTGGTTACTGGAAGATTTGTATGGTTTAGTGAGAAATGTTGTTTCCCTTATGTTTATCAACAGAATGTTAGGTATAATGGTTGAATACCATTGGTTTCTTCTAGTCAGTTGAGTAATCTCTTTTTTTTTTAAGTCATGAAAGGGACTCCAGGGAACATGGGATTCATTTTGACCTTTATCTGCATCTTAATAAAAAGTATGCTTTTATTATATCTTTGTGGTTATTGGCTAGCCCAGGAGAGAAATTCTTCATTTTAGTTGAGTGGCATAGGCTCTCGAGTCTTGTGTAATCTTCTTAGTATCGGTAGTTTTGATTAGCTGTTTATGCTCTACATCTTCCTGTGGGGTCCATTTAGGAAATTAGATGTTTACCACCTCTATGAAACAAATTGATTATGTGTGCATGATCCTAGAACTTTATGTGGGTGCCATTTATTGAGCCATAGTGAACCATAGTGCATTCAAGAACGTAAAGAGAAAGAAAAGAGTACAAGTATGATGCAAAAATATCTCCTTCCTATAGATACGTGAGAGGTAAGGGAGGAAACAATGCATATGTGGGCCTAGGCCCAACTTACAAAGCCACGTGTAGTCTTGCACATGCTAAGTGCTACACTCAAAGGATATACACATGTCAAGGTCCAAAGGCTCCATGCAAGTGTTGACCATGATATGTGTTTGACACTCATCCAAGCCTTTGAGGACTGCAATGCTCCTCCGAAGCAATGTGCTCCACTAGGTCCACTTACTTTGCATGAACACTGTTGCAACCTGTGTCCCAATTTGACTTTGTACCTCTTTGTAAATATCTAGGTGACCCGATGTTGTCCAGGGCTATCAACAACATGTGAGCATTATAATTCCTCTTACACATATGAAAACTACTAGCTATTGTAGAACCAACCTAAGCTAGGTCAACTTCCTCTTTGTGAAAGAATTGAAGCAAGAGTATCATCGAGGTGAACTCCTGCTATTTGGGAGAACAACCTTGTCACTGTACTCTACAAGGAAAATTTTAGGGGCTAATATTCGCAAGTGAGCTAATTTTTCTTGTTTTTTTCCAAAAAAAAATGATTCATTAATTTCCATTTTTTTTAATTATTGGTCCAAATTTTATATTATCAATTCGTTTTACCTTAAAAATCGCCAAAATTTTACATAGAGACTATATAAAATTATTATAAATGTTAGGTCCCTATATGACCAGTATAGTCCCTTATTATTATTAGTGTAACCCCCTTATTGTTATTATTGTACCCTTGTAACTCCCATTTTGTTATTATTGTGCCCTTAAATTATTATTGTTAAGTCGGCTAGGATTACACTGTGGCCCACTAGGATTACATTATGGCCACATGGACTCCTATATATAGAAAGGAGGTTTTGTAAATTGTATCATCCAAGAATTGTTCATTTATGTAATGTATTGGAGGTTTCCCCCTCGAAGTGGCTCAATTATAAGGCGTTGATATCTCTTTTATTCTATTTTTGGAGCTAGTTACACAACATTTGGTATCAGAGCTTTGGGTTCTAGGGTTTCGCTGCTCCAAACAGGTCATCGTGGCATTTGCGCTATAACTTTTTTTCTACGAAGTTTCAGAAGCTTAAATTTTTATAGTGCGAAGCTGAAATCCTGAGGAAGATTTTCTAAAACTTTCAGAGCTTGGTTCGCAATATTTTCGGCGATATGAGCTATGGAAGTTAGGTCTTTTTTCAAGCTCTGAAACAGGTCATCGTGGCATTTGCACTATAATGTTTTTTCTACGAAGTTTCAGAATCTGAAATTTTTAGGGTGCGAAGCTGAAATCCTAAGGAAACTCCTCAAAAAATTTTAGAGCTTGATTCACAATATTTTTGGAGATATCATCTGTGGAAGGTGGTGCTATTTCAGGCTCCCGAATTTCATCTCAAAGAGGTGATCATGGGAAAAGTTCAATAACTCTCTCTCTGAGCATCAGATTGGAGTGCCGTAAAAAAATTTTGCAATCACACGGACTGTAGTTTCTTGGCTATCAATTTTAGGGGCGAAGGATGAAACAGTGACACGTGGAAAGTCGTACAAGTTCGCTCTATTGAACCAGTCCATAATTAGGTCATTGTGGGAGATTGGACATAACTTTGTCTTGGAGAATCCAAATCAGGTCAGACCTATGGCATTCAAAAGAAAATTTAGAGGGCTACTTCAGTGCTGAATTTAAGATATTGAAGATCCAAAATCACAGAGATAATAAAATTTCAATATCGAGCTCCTCAAAAGCAAGAAAAAGGTGTGTATTTTTTTCCGAATTGCATAAGTCTTGTTTGAAAAATCAATTTGAATTGATTCCAAGGGCATATTGTAGAATAGATATCATTATTGGGTTCTAAAAAATGCCTCATAAAAATAATTCAACACCCATTAAACCTTCAGAAGGCTCTACTATGACTCATGAAGATGAAGAATTGCAACATGATCTATCAAAATTACAAGAGCAAGTGCACCAAATTTCGCTCTCGCAAAGAGCAGCAAAAAATGAAATAGAAGTTTTGAAGAAAGGCATGGAAGCAAAGATGGATGGTGTGAATAATAATATGGATGGTTTGAAGAAATATGTGGAATCTAAGATAAATGACATGGAAGCTGGCATGGAATCTAAAATGGAAAACATGAAGAATTATCTAAAAGCAGACATAGAAGGTTTGACAAAGTTGATACAAGAAATGTTTCCTAATGGTGAAAAGATAGTAGAGGAAACTCATGATGAGAACAAAATAAATGTTAATCGTGATTTTATAAACTCTAATGTTGGCGGGAAGAACCACCATATTCCAAAAATGGATATGAGGAAGTTTGATGGAAAGGATCCTGTAACATGGATACTACAGATGGAGCAATATTTTGATCTCCATAATGTGCAAAACACGCAAAAGGTACGCATTGCAACTTTACATTTAGAACAAAATGCATTTGTATGGTATCGATGGCTTTTCACCCGTAAAAAAAATTTCACTTGGTCAATTTTTACGGAGGAAATGATAGCACATTATGAGGATACAAAGAGCAACACCTTCTTTAGCCAATTGATAAATCTCAAACAAAAGGGTTTAGTGGGGGAGCACTTTGAGGACTTCCAAAAATTGAGTATAAGGGTAACTAATATTCCAGAGGAACACAGGATTGATCTCTTCATAGGCACTTTAAAGAATAACATCCAACATGAAGTTCGCGTTTTGGAACCTGATTCATTGGAGAAGGCATTCAGGTTGGCAAGAAAAATTGAATGTAAAATTATGGCGACAAGGAAGCCTACCACTCACTTCTATAAAGAAGGAAGTGTTTCTATGCCTAGATTTCCACAACCTACAAGGTTGACACCACAACAATTGGAAGAAAAAAGAGCAAAAGGGCTTTGCTACAGTTGTGATAGAAAATACATTAAAGGTCATAAGTGTGCTGAGAAGAAATTATTTTACATAGATTGTGAAGAGGAAGAAGAAAATGAACAAGAAGAGGATATACACCAAAAACCATCCCTAGAAGAGGAAGAAATGAATCCAACCATATCGTGTAATGCACTAGCAGGAATTACCACTCCTCAAACTCTCAAGATAGAAGGACATATAAAGAAGAAAAAGGTAATAGTGTTGATTGATTCAGGTAGCACCCATAATTTTATTCATTATAAGGTAGCCAAGGAATTAAAATGTGTTTTATACTCAGCACCAAAATGTCAAGTGATGGTGGCAAATAGAGGAACTATAAATTTCTCTGGAAAATGCCATAATCCATGGGGGAATATGTGTTGACTAGTCCAATGCTTTCCATTCCTATGGGAGGTGTTGATGTTGTACTAGGAGTACAATGGTTACAATCTTTGGGGACAGTAGCTTTTAATTTTCAAGAACTTTTCTTGAAATTTTTCTCAGAAGGAAAGGAAGTCAAATTACGGGGTATTGCAAGGAATCCGGGAAAGATAATAAGCTCTAATGTCATGACAAAGCTTCTAAAGAAAGAACAATGAGGTGTAATTGCACAATTATGCTCACTAGAAGTTCCAACATCAAAATCATCTATTTCTGCAGATCTCCAACAAGTCTTGGACAATCATTCCAAGGCGTTTGAAACTCCCAAAGGACTCCCACCTATTCATGATCATGATCATGCTATTCATTTGATTCCAGGAAGTGTTCCTCCAAACATCAGGCCTTATAGATATCCTTACTTCCAAAAGAGCGAAATTGAATGTATGATTGCAGAAATGTTAGAGGCGGGTATAATTCAACCTAGTCATAGTTCTTTCTCTGCTCCTGTAGTATTGGTACACAAGAAGGATGGATCATGGCAAATGTGTCCGGATTATAGGGAGCTCAATAAGCTCACCATTAAAGATAAATTTCCCATTCCTGTGATTGATGAATTATTGGATGAATTACATGGAGCAATTTATTTTACCAAGTTGGATCTTCATTCGGGATATCATCAAATTAGAATGAAGACTGAAGATATTCTGAAAACAACATTTCGAACTCATGAGGGTCATTATGAATTTTTGGTCATGCCTTTTGGCCTTACCAATGCACCTTCTACATTTCAAGGGTTGATGAATTCCATTTTCAAACCCTTCCTTAGAAAATTTGTGCTGATATTTTTTTATGATATACTAATCTATAGCAGGTCTTGGAAGGATCATGTTGAACATGTTGACAAGGTGCTCAAACTATTGCAGGAGAAACAATTATATGCAAAAATATCCAAATGTTTATTTGGAGTACAAGAGGTGGAATATCTGGGTCATATTGTATCTCACGAGGGTGTTAAAGTAGACCCTAACAAAATTAAAGCCATTAAGAAATGGAAAGTCCCTACAACCATAAAGCAGTTGCGGGGATTTCTCATGTTAACAGGGTATTATTGCAAGTTTGTTAAGAATTATGGGAGAATAGCAGCACCTATAACAACATTATTGAAGAAAGATGCATTTTCATGGACTCCTGAAGCAACTAAGGCCTTTGAACATCTTAAAGAGGCAATGGGCATAGCACTGGGATTAGCTACGCCAGACTTCAAAAAAACCTTTATTGTGGAATGTGATGCCTCAGGAAATGGAATTGGTGTTATTTTAATGCAGGAAGGAAGACTCATTGTTTTTTAAAGTCGTCCAATCAAAGGAAAGTATTTACAGAAACCTATTTATGAGAATGAAATGTTAGCAATACTGCATGCACTAAAGAAATGGAGAACTTACCTAATGGGAAGACACTTCAAGGTAAAAACTAATCATGATAGTCTTAAACACTTTTTGGAACAAAGACTATCTTCAGAAGAGCAGCAAAAATGGGTCACAAAGATGTTGGGTTATGAATTTCAAATAATCTACAAAAAAGGAAAGCTTAATGTTGTTGCAGATGCACTCTCAAGAAAGAATGAAGAGGTGGAAGCGTTTCTTTGTGCCATTTCTATTATCCAACCAGATTGGATAACTGAAGCAAGAGATGAATGGAAGAAGGAAAAAGATGTATGGGCACTCATTCAAAAGTTGCAGCAATATCCTAGTACATATAATACATTTAGTTGGAAAAATGATTCCTTATGGTACAAATATCGCTTATATCTTTGTAAGAATTCCAAACTAAAACAAAAGATTCTTCTGGAATTTCACACTTCTCCTTTAGGAGGACACTCAGGATCTTTAAAAACTTACCACAGGGTGAAGAAAGAATTTTTTTGGGATGGCCTTAAATCTGATATTCAAGAGTTTGTGGCGGAATGTTTGGTTTGCCAACAGAATAAAGTTGAGACAATTAAGACCCCGGGACTTCTACAACCTTTATACATTCCAAGTCAACGTTGGGAGGAGATTTCAATGGATTTTATCACAGGTTTACCTAAGTCCGAAGGAAAGAGTGTCATCATGGTGGTAGTTGATAGACTTACCAAGTATGCACACTTTTGTGCATTATCTCATCCATTTAAAGCAAGTACAGTTGCTACTACATTTATGGACAGAATTCAGAAGCTACATGGAAGCCCAAGGGTTATTGTGAGTGACAGAGATCCCATTTTTACTAGAAATTTTTGGACAAAGTTATTTTCTTGTTTGGGTACTCAATTAGCTCATAGCTCATCTTATCATCCTCAATCTTATGGTCAAAGTGAGATAGTAAATAAATGTTTGGAAGGATATCGTCGTTGTTTTGTATATGATAAACAAGCACAATGGGTCAAGTGGTTACCTCTCGCTGAATGGTGGTATAACACTTCCTTCCATACTACAGCAAAGATGACCCCATTTATGGCACTTTATGGATATCATCCACCATCTATAACATCATCTTTAAGGGAAAATTCGAAGGTTCAAGCAGTGGAAGATCATATCGAGCATCAGAAAGAATTTCTCCAACTCTTAAAGGATAGCCTAAATTTGGCACAAAATCGAATGAAACAACAGGCAGATCAACATCGCAGCGAGAGAAGTTTTGATGTAGGAGATTGGGTATTTTTACGGCTACAACCATACAAACAAATGTCCCTCAAGCAAGCTAACAAGGATAATAAATTATCACCAAAGTACTATGGTCCTTACAAGGTGTTGCAAAAGATTGGTACTATGGCACACAAATTGGAGCTTCCTGCTTTTTCGCGAGTACATTCAGTTTTCCATGTTTCATGCTTAAAGAAGGTTATAGGTGAAAATCTTCCAGTTCAAACAATATTGCCAGAACTTGATGAGGAAGGAAAAATCATATTGGAACCTGAAGCGGTCATGGAAACAAGAACTCGACATCTACGAAATCGATCAATTTCAGAGTATCTCATCAAGTGGAAGAACTTACCCACTGAAGATTCTACATGGGAGGATGAGAATTTTATACAGAAGCACCCAGAGCTACTCAAGCGTTGAGGACAACACTTTTTGAAGGAGAGGGGCATGTTAGGTCCCTATATTACTAGTATAGTCCCTTATTGTTATTAGTGTAACCCCCTTATTGTTATTATTGTACCCTTGTAACCCCCATTTTGTTATTATTGTGCCCTTAAATTATTATTGTTAGGTCGACTAGGATTACATTGTGGCCCACTAGGATTACATTATGGCCACATGGAATCCTATATATAGAAAGGAGGTTTTGTAAATTGTATCATCCAAGAATTGTTCATTTATATAATGTATTGGAGGTTGCCCCCTCGAAGTGGCTCATTTCTAAGGCATTGATATCTCTTTTCTTCTATTTTTGGAGTTGGTTACACAACAATAAATTTGAATAATTTTACAAAAACATTGTCAAACATTTTACAAATTTCATTTATGTACTAGTGATATTCGCCAAGGTTTCTAAACATTAAAATAAATTTCCATCCTTAAAATTTTCCCTGGTACTCTACAACACCCCCATCAGTTGCAAGCTTGGAACCAACCCTTGATTATCCAATATTTTTTGAACCTATCACCTGGCATCTTTCCATGCATGTTCCTCCTCAACTCTATATGGTTCATCTAGTTTCTCATTGGAATATAGAATGCCACAATATCAACAAGTAACCTGTAAAGGCCAACTGTCAATGCCCTTATCAACCTCAATTTTATATTGCTGCATAGAGTTTTGTCTGACCTTTATAGAGTTTTATAACTTTTTCAAAAAAATGTTTAATATAGTTGTAGGTTGTGCTTGTCATGTGCTAGTTGACCAGATAGTAAACTAATCCCTTTCGAAAATAGTTGCATCAAGCTCTGGGACAACAAGGTGAGAGTATACGTAAACTATTGTATAAGGTAATTTAAGGCCACGAGCTTGGTTACTTGTTGAGATATCCATGACAACATGTCGTGTACATAAAGCCAAAAGATAGAAAAACAAACTTATAGGACCGTGGACTATGTTGATAAGCTTTTGGTGTGGGGGTTATAGAGTGGTTGAATGCATAATTTTAAAAATTATAGTGATCTATCCAGGTGGTGTAAGCATATTTTTAGTTGATTAAAACAATGAAAGCTAAGTATGACAACCTGAATGCAAAGGTGAGCAAGGTTGTTTGAGGATTTTTAAACAACAACACTCAATCTCATGGCAAGCATAATAGGAAACAAAAACAAATGGTCGCATTGAAAAGAAAAGTGTAGTTGGGCTTAACTCGTGGCATGAGGTTCAACGGATCAAATAGTTCAATATTTTGAAAAATAATCACTAAAATTGGAAGTTGAGATGAAATAATCCCTGTACCTGTTACCAATGTGTTTTATCTATTCTAGAACTAGTTGTTTTTAGTTCCTTTCAGTCATTGTAAGAATTAAACAAGAGTCATAGTGAGCCTTTGAGCTCAGTTTCTCCTCAAGGGCTAAAGCATATCCCAAATACCACCCTTCAGTTTCAAATCAAGATGTGTTCTCCAGGGAGTGGTGAGATAAAATCAAGTCATGTATAATAACTTCAGCTAGTAACCAAATCTTATTCTATATTATTTGAGTTGATACTACCACAGACCAAACACTTGCGACTTCACAAGGATTATTTACACGAGGATGTATACATCACCAATATCATCCATGTAATAAACATTTATGATGATGTGTTCTACAATATTTTATCATGTTGTATACATGTTATCCTTTGTTGGTAGGGGCATATCCATTTAGAATTGTATTTCCTTATATGGCTCTTTTGATTTTTTTTACAATTAATGCTACATGCATGGCATAGATGATCCTTGTGTGGTTTAATTTACACCATGCACCACTTTTTGTATGTGACATAGAGTGTTGAAATCTTACATAGGGTTTAAAGATCCAAATGGATGAGTAAGCTTTCACCATTTTATTATTGGTCATATTTTATGTATCGGTTAACTTTGGCAAGGTTAGGCCATACTTAAAAATTCATGTGAGAGAATGTGCTTATGCTCATGGTGAGGGCCATGACACAACACCAAATGATATGGTTAATATTTTAACAACCAACATTTACAACCATGCTTCTCCCAACATTATAAATTATATGTCCTAGGTTATTCTATATATACTTTTAGTGCTTGAGGGGGGGCCACAAATTTTATGATAACCTAACAACAATGGGTCTATACCTTCATGGATAATATTCAAAAACAATATTTAATAATTTGATATACATATATACAACTTATGACCAGAACAATAAATCGTTGGCTGGAAACTCAATTTATACTATGCACCTGAAATATAAATCACATTGCGAAGCATATTTGTCCAACAAATACTGATCATGGAACTGTTATGAAACAAAGACTGATCAATGGAATTGTTATAAGAAACCTAAAGTGTACTGGGATAGCATAGAAAATATGAAACAGGAGGTCAGTGAATTTTAAAAAATGTGGGGTATGGATCTGTCTTATATGCCTAGTAGAAAGTCCTTTGAGAGGGCTGGAAGATCCTATATAGCTTGGGCATTTGAGAAGTGGGGAGGTCTACATGAAATTTATCATTTTATAACACTTAAGGCTTAATGTAAGCATCAATTTCAATCTACTAGTGCCTACATAAGGCCACCAAAAGTTGTAATGATAACAAAACACAGACCTAAGTTGAAAAGGCACATGGATGGAAAAATGGCATTCATCCTGTTGCAACTTCTGACGGAGGTAAAGGCTTGGGGGCCTGTAAAGGTTTATTTCTACAATAGGAATGAGGCTTTTCAAACATTTCTTCTTCCTCGGTTCACTGGGATACATCATAAAATCGAAGTAATAACCTAAGGAGCCTTTGGTAAAAGGCCCAAGGACTACTACAGGTATTCTTTTGATAATGGCATGCTTCCTGTCAGTGCATCTAGTATATTTCCAGCAGGGAGACCTAGTATAGCTATCATAAACATAGTGTTTGTTCCATATTTAATGACGATACTTAAATTCCTACTAATGGAATTATTGTTGATTCAGAACTATCAGTAACATTGAGAAGCAACACTGGTCATTCGTATCTAGGGTGTAATATCCTGGACATAGACTATTAAAGCTTGCATGAGCTATTTATTGTCCCTGGAAGTGGGATAAAGCTATTGTTGCATGTAGGAAGAGAGCGTTGGAGGCAAGGGTTATAATTTGTTTCTTATGATGGAAAATATCAAGTGAAATAAAGTGCTATTATCACTCACTTGATAGATAGCGGAGGGAGACTGCACTGGACTTCCTTACATTATTTTAGTAGATTAATTGGAGAGGATCGACATCTAGAATCTAGTGAATCTATTTTCTAGTACTTCAATAACAATTGGTGGGTTTTTCTCTATTATCCATAGGTGAAATTGACATTTGCTGCAAATGTTTATTTAAATTCAGGGTTGGTGCTTTATACTTCCCTTATATGAAGTCTCCATTAGATGCATCAAGAATTTTCTCACCCATGCCTCTCCCAGGAAAGAATCAATATAAGGATATTGTTAAATTGAGAGCTAAGAAAGAAGGAATTTTTAATAGTGGAAACCTCTCTTAAAACACTGAGAAATTAGTTCCTATAAATAATGAAAGTTTTGATAAATTCTCAAATCTCAGAAATATATATGCTGGCATTATGGTGGAACAATCAGTGACATATATGAGAATTATCACAGGATCATCATTGGGAGTCCAAAATCAAAATTTTCTCATTCTATTGATGGATTATTTAGCATCATTGTCTATAGTTTAGTGGCAGGTCACATCTATTATTTTTGTGTCATAGTTCAAAGGGTTTTATGGACCTATCCCTATAGGAAGAATGGATTTCGCAATTGATGTTGTGAGAATTTCTCAACATCTTCTCGCTTGCACCAAGCCTACAGAAGATGGTGTTGAAAGGGAAAATAAGAGAATGAAACACATATTTAATAAGTTCAAAGATCATGGTTATGTTGCTTTGTTATTTTTAAAAACTAACGAACAGGTGTGCTTGTAAACCTAGAAAATAGGAGAATCATTTCCACACCAGGAACATGATTCCTTATTGAAGGGTCCTTTAAATATGCGGGTGGACTTATCTATTTCTCATGTTGTGAGTAGGAGCATGCAGATCTCTGCGGGTAGAGTTTACTCATTTTAGCCTCAGTCAAAGACTAAAAGATCATCCTCATCTCCATCTTTGTTGCATTACAAAATACAAATGTCAATTTTTAGTTGGAGTAGTTAGTAGACTGATTTAGAGGAAGGAAGCTAAGTTGGAGAAGTTTTTTGTGTGAGGATTTTTGGCATACTTTTGGGAAGGGTTATCTATCTTTCGTAGGGAAAGTTGCAGAATTATTCCAGTTTAAGGTCAGGCCATGCTAAGGTCAAATTTTAGTCTTGGTTAGAAGGTGAGTTGTAGACTTATTTGGTTCATGGCCAAGCCTTATTGATTCCAAGTTACAATATTGGTTAGAAGGTGAGTTGTAAGTTTTCTATGGTTGAAGGTTGAGCCTTGTTGAGGTTAAGTTTGATACCTAGTTATAGGTCGAGTTATAGACCAGTTCTATGTGCTAGAGGTCAATTTTTGTATGCTAGTTTTGAGAGAGGTTGAGATAGTTCTATGTGCTAAGGAGGTTGGGCTAAGGAACAATAAGAAGACTCTTGGTTTTTTAAGATAGAGGTTATAAATTTGGTAGAATCCATCCCATGCTCCATCCCAATATAAGGCCAGCACTAGCAATTCTTAAACTGAGGGTAACAACAAGTCCCCAAGTAACACTCATCCCTAAATCTGATTTTTTTCTCTATTTGTATTGTCTATCCCGGCTATCCATCAAGAGACGATGGTATTTCTTTACCATTTTCTTATTCCTTGAGATTTCACAAGAATTTGAACTTAGATAATTCTGATCTTCTGACTAGAGAGATTTAAGTTGCAATTTGAGATTTATATTCTCTATCTCCAGCAATCTCAGCCATTGTTGATAAGTAAACATATGTGAACCCTCCCTTAAAAACATTGATAAATTTTTTTCCTTCTCTAAGACTATTATGGCAACTATTTTCTCGGATTCTTTGGCCCAAGTCTGTGAATGTCGAAGAGCATCCAGTAAGTCTGACTTCTTGGTAGAATTAGCTTCCAGATATTTTTTTTCTCCATTCGGAGCTGGTTATCCTGCCATTGTATCTAATGATTCTCGCTGAGGATGATTTCTGTGCAACTTGTGATTCGGTGGCTTTTGAAGTTGAGGGTGAATGACCATAAAGTAGCAAGGAATTCAAGCCCTTCTCTTCTGGATATGATGATTTTAACCTGCCAATAGAAGTTTAAAAATATGCGTCTTTAGCTTTAGACATGTTCATCTCTTTAAATTTCTCACTGCTTTTAAAAGGTACACTCCCATGCCAGACTGACTGTGGGGGAGGAAGATCACAATTTTTCAAATGTTATTCATAATTTACAGCGAAAATAGAAGTCATCTCCCTTTGATCATATCTACACCACCTAATTCCACCTTTCTCATAATATTTTGTGTTTGTACAGTTCAAATAGTGGTTTATGGAACCTTCAAGCCCAGTACCATCCATCAATTTATCCATTGTCCATGCTTGATCTTGACAACCATCCACAGCAGAGGCTGCATGATATTTACTTCCATTCACTTTTTTGACTTTGTTAAAGCCATATTTTTCCTCATTCACTTCCCAAGGACATCATGTATCAGTTTCGCTTTGTCCACATGTTTGTACATTAGAACAATTACTCAAATATGAGTCTATACATGAAGGTAATTGAGAATACACTTCTTGGTTTCCAAATCCTTTTGGAGTAAATTGAAGTGCAACATATTGATTGTTGTTTGAGTGCAAACATTATTTAGTGACACTTAATTTCCTATAGTACAAAGAGTCACAACCAAAATTTATCTTCCCTTGAAAGTCAGGCTGAAATTGTAACCACCATTTCTCGTCCAGTGAGAGGCTCTGATTCATGTTGATCCAACTAGCTTTGTAATCAAATATCGCACCAATGGGAAATTATATGTGAAATAAAATGAGTTCTAAACCACCAACTATAATTTATCAACAATACTGCAAAGCATATCAAAGAAAAGAATTGCATTCAAGGTCACTCCAAAGCAACTTGGGCATTAGATCTCTGCAGCAAATACATGTAATCCTTCCTTATCACCTGCGAAAATAAGAATTTTAGAGCCCCAAATATTGTAATTGAAATATCGCCGAACTCCAATGCCCAAGTTGCAATTTCTTGCAATAATTACATATGTACAGGATCTTTCAAAGGTGAAAATATGTACAGGACCTTTCAAAGGTGAAAATATGTATAGGACATTTTTTTTAAATATTCTTTTTTTTCCGTCGGTATTCCGACACTAGTGTCTCCGATGTTTTTTTTAAATATTGTTTTGTTTCCTTCAGTATTCTGACGTTTAGAAGCATCGAACGCGGTCTGGTGTAGTGTTGGATTAGCGACGCTTGTTTTTTTTGGAAGAGCAACGCTTAGAAGCATCGGTTGGGGTGTTGTGTAGCGTGAGACTATCGACGCCTTTGTTCGTCGAAAGAGCAACGTGTATAAATGTCAGTTGTGGTGTTAGTTCGCATCGGAATTGCGATGCTTTTGTTTTTCGGAAGAGTGACGCTTATAAACGTCAGTTATGGTGTTAGTTAGTGTTGGAATTGCGACGCTTATAAACGCTGATTATATCATCGGAAGAGTGACTTGTTCGTTAGATGAGCGATGCTTATAGACGTCAGTTATAGTGTTAGTTGGCATCAGAATTGCGACGCTTATAAACGTTGGTTAACACGTCGGAAGAGCGACGACTAGTTTGAAACATTGGAATTGAGACACTATCAAAAAACGTCGAAATTAGCGTCACTCTACTGACAATTAACTCAAGTGTCATAATTGCAACACGATTAGAACCAGCGTTTTTAACCACCTCAAAGTGTCGCTCTTGGGACACCTATGTGTCGAAAGAGCGAAATTTTGGTCGTTGAAAATTGGGCCAAATGTGCTAGTGTCAATCAAAGGAAAAATTTGACTAAGTCTGGGTCAGAGGTCTTAAGTGAGCAGAGAGATAGGTTCTGCACTTGCACTTTGTGCTCCATTGAGAAAATAAATCGTAATGCATCTCTATTCATTTGATTAATTCAAGTAGGGACTTGGGTTTTTGCCAGATGTATTTCCCCACAGGAAAATAATTGTTGCATGTGTGTTATTTCTTATTGCATGTCTGCAATTTTTTTTCTAGATTGTGAATTACTTTTCGTAGATCTGTAGAGTAGGTTTGTGTCTTATGATTTTGATTAAAACTTAGTGATTAGTTGCAAATCTATAACCTAATTTCTAAAAGTTCAAGTGGGTAAGCCACTAGTCCAATCCTCTCAAGGATCTTGAAAGTCCTATAATACTGAGGTGTCAGATCCGTACACAACCCAATTCTCTAGGAGCTATTCTTTGGCTTCATGTGAAAGTGCACCTATTCCCTGACCTGAAACTCCTTAAATACCCTGTGTTGATCTGCATAGTTCTTCTGCCTATCCTCTATTGCCTTTAAATTGTTCATGATAATTTTCATTTCCCGTTCCATATTTTCAAACATGTCCGGTCGAATCAACACCATGTTCACTGGATCACTCCAACTAATAGGAGTATTGCAACTCTGCCCATAAAGTTCCTGAAATAGACTCATCCTCAAATATTCCTAATACTGGATGTTGTAAGAAAAATTAACCAGTGGAAGATACTCTCACCACTTCCACTATGTTGTAGAAAAACAAAAACCCCCATTTTTTACTTAGTTCATAATAAATAATGGGAACCTTTTTAGTTTACCTAGATTTTCAAATAAAAATACTTTTTTTTTTATTTAATAAAATACAACGAAAAATTAGTTATAATGGTTCTTTAAAAACAATTTTTTTATAAAACTTAAATCTTTCTCCCTTCTTCAGACGAATATCATGAGAGATGTATTTCATACAACATTACAACTTCTCTTCATTTCATCAGTTCTATTGATAAAAAAATTTGAAAAATATTTTCCCCGCCTCCCGATTATTTTCCTTAATTTTTAAAGGATTTTCATTTCGGATCTTTTAATATCGTAAGTGAGATTTAGTTGCACTTCCGAAATTACAACTCCAAAAACTTTTTTGGTTAAAATATTATATTAAAGAATTTCACATTTCGAAGTGCATTTTGATTACGCTTCCGAAAAGCACACACCTCTAAAAAATAATTCCTCATGTTTCGATGATTTTCATATCTATACTTATTATTATAAGAACTCATATTATATGAGCCTTAATATATGAGCCTTTTCAAATAAAGCAATGAAAATTTTTAACACCGAAATCATAACACACTATGCTCTTTTTAGAATTTTAATATTCTATTTCGGGTATTATCATTTTGGGATTTCACAGTTTGGAAACGTTACTTTATAATTCTTAAGAAAAAAATCCTCCCTATAAACCTTTCATATTCCATATATAATACTCATCATAACACTTATTGTGGTATTCTTTTGGGATTTCTCTTTATAACCTTTTGTATTTCTTGAGCTTCTCATTTTGAGAATTGAAATATCATAACTCCATTTTAAATAACTCTTTGATATTTCACTTCCCATAATTTGACATGGCATCCTATGCATGGTTTCACATTATTACATTTAATATAATTAAAAGGTAATTTGAATCGGTTTGGTTTTTTCAATTCACTTCAAAGAGGGGATTTGTTATTGTAAAGTTTATGTTTTTCACAATGTTTCTCCTAAGATTTCACTTTCGTTCATTTCAAATAAACTTTGATTATCGAAACTTGGAAGAAATGAAGAAGGGAGAAAAACTTAAAAAAAGGCTATGCTGAAATAATCTTCTGGCCCATTTGTAGAAGATATTGATAAAAATAATCCAGGGACGGGATTATTTTCTGACACAAATTATATTAGAGATGTCGGGATTTCTTCGTGAGAAGCGATTTATCAGTATTTTGAAGATGAGAACCACATGGTTACCTAGATAATGGTTACTAATGATGATAGTGTCTAGGTTTTAGAAGCTACTTCTAGTGATGCCACTAATTCCTTCTTGCATAGGATTGCATCGAGGCCACAATTTATTCCTTATACATATATGGTTCATTGGATTATGGAGAATTTGGACATTTTTTATAGGAAAATTCATACCATTAAGGGCACACTCATTGGTTCTTTTTCAAGCAAAGGTTTGCATAACATGTACCACTTACCCAATCCACAGTATTATAGAAAATCCTCATAGATTCAACTGATCTTGTAATATGCTAAAACAAAATACCTGAATCTATTCTACAAATTGTGAAAACCAATTATGATCGAACAATCACATGAACAAGAAAGAGAAAGAATTTCAATTGCGCAACACAAAGATTTATCTAGGGAAATCCTCAACTAAAAACCCTTTTAATCTATATATTTCATTAAGTCAATAATATGAAACAATACAATGCTTCTCTCATGCTTGAGATCTCTCTACACTATCTCTGATTGTCTCACACTTATCCAAGAAATTTTCATTCGATAATTAACTAATTTCTTGCCTCTGGATGCTCATCCTTGCTTGCGCAATCCCTAGGGAAATTGAGCCCTATTAATTAGTAAATTCCCAATAATTGATTGTTCAATACATCTATTGCCTTCTACTAACCGCATGCATGTCGTCTACAATTTCCTAATTATACAACTGATAGTATACGTCCCTTTAACTCCAATCTCAACTAGGTATTCCTTAGAACTGATATGAAAAAACTATATATAATGAATTATAAATTATATGATTGATCATTTCATGTGAATTAAATTATATTTAATTCATTGGACCTCTAACTAGTTCCTCCGTCAGTTAGAACTAGATAAATTGATTTTAACTCAAATAATTTAGTTAAACAATTACAACTCAAAATAAAATGTAACTATACCCCCTAAAACTTAGAGAGAACTCTACATGCCTCTAGTTTGAACTTCAAAATAACATCCTTGGTAAAAATTCATGTAAAAAATATATAATACCACAGTCGATGGGACATGTATTCCAAGCTAAATGGTGGGAAACAAATCCTAGTGGGTGTTCATTTTAGTAATTATGGCTAAAGGAAATTGACAAAGGAAAAGGAAAAGGATTTTGGAAAGGCATGAGACATTAATTGGTATTTTATTTATGAAAATAATGAAGAATAGGAGAAAATGAAGGTGAAAGGACACAAATTTCATGTGAGGCTGAAAATGAAGGAAAATAATTGAAAATGAAGAAAATAGAGGCCTCCTTAATAAAAAGGCTTATGAGGATCAGTTGGTAAGATTTTGTTTGTTCAGTTTTGGAGCTCTCATTTCTCTCTCTCTCTCATACTCTTGGACACTTAGAGTATTCTTGGAGCACTCTTGGAGAGTGTGGCGTACTTGGTGATTTGGAGCAAGAGGGAAAATTAAGAGCAGGAAAGTGCAGGAGGACATCATGATCAACATATACATTAGGTTCTGTGTGCAGTTACCGATTTGCATGTATGTTTTCCTCACTATTTTTGGTATGCATGTGGATTTTCCTAGCCTTTCCATTTCCTAGACAACCACGGTATTGTTGTTTTATTTCCATTGATTATTTTCTGGTTGGTTTTCATGATTCCTTTAATTGTTGGGTTGAATTATTATTTCCTAGAGACTTGGATGGAAAAATGTTATGGAGCCTAGTGGACAATTGTTGGATTGAGTTACTAGTCCTAGATCCTTGGTTGGAAAAATTCTCTGGAGCCCTGGGTGGGTTGAGTTACTAGTCCTGGAGCCTTGGTTGGACAAACACTCTAGAGCCCGGGAACAACTAGGGTTGAGTTACTAGTCATGGAGCCTTGGTTCAAACAAATACTCTGAAGCCCTGGAGCAGCTTGGGTGGATACCAATCCATGATGGTTAGTGATGTTTGACCGTGAGGTGGAATTACTGATTTTGGGGTTGAGATGGTTCAGTCTCTGGAGCCCTGGTTTGTTGTTGATTGATATGTTTGATAAAGTCCCACATTCATGCTTGGAATATAGCACAGGGGTGATTGGCTAAAGTGATACTTTTCTTAGCCAATTTATGGTCGGGTGGAACGTGGAAGTGTCATATTCAGTTGGGTTTTTATACTCATAAATGAAGAGATCACTCCTCTGTTATTTGGTATGCAAATTTATTGGTTTATGTATCAATTTATTTGTTGTTATATCCATTTTATTTTTGTTGTTTATATGTTGGTTATAAGCATGTATTTGATCAGTGATTATGTATGGATCTCTCTGTGTTTTTACCAGTAACTGAATGCACAATTTATCTATGGTCAAATAGACTATATTTTAGCTTATGATGTAGGAGATCAATGATTCTTAGCCATTCTCAGATATGTAACAGACGACCATGTTTAAATATGTTGCTTACACTTGTAGATACAATGTTTGTGACATGTTTTATGAAATGTGTGTCATGACTGGGTTGGGTTGGGTGAGTTCTTGATGATGTGATTGATTCCATGTATTTTTTTTAATTTTATTTACCCTCTCCTGAAGTTAGAGGAAGTTATGGGAAGTGACCTGGGCTCAGGGGCTGAAAATGTGGCATGAATCCCGAAGATGAAAGCACAGTATTGTAATTTTTGGGCCATAACCACTGCCTTGAAAAGGGAATCTCGGGGATATGTGTCTCTAACCACTCCTTTGTCCTTAAATGCATGCGGATAAGCCTCAAATAATTCAAAAATCAGTTCCCCCTGTGGGAACAGGGACCTAGAAGATTGGGTTACCTCCTAGGGATGTCAATGATGCAGTGTAAGGTGTGTTTGTCATGTTTCCGTCAGTTCCAGTTCCTTAAGGTCATATAAGAGGTTGAAACTCATAGTAGTAGCATCTTATCACATGTTTACCCCAATTGGCCGGTTACTTGGGTAGATGTGGGAAGAAGGTGTTATAGAGTGGTATCGGAGCATGGTTCAACCCTTGGACTGGATGGAAAGTGTGTTGATCATGCATTTATCTTGGTTGGATCCATGTTTAGTATTCTTATGGTCTATGTGTGCTTGTTGCATCCATGTTGTGTTTTTCATGGTGGCAGTGATGTCATCATGAATGGATTGATGGTGTTGTTGTCAACATGTTTTCATGGTTGTATAATTGTTTATGTGTTGCTCATGCTTATGTATGGTTCATGCACGCTTCATTACATGTTGCTACATGTTGTGTATGCATTTCCTGTTTATGCTAGGTCACATATTGGTCATGCGTGTGTGTTGTTTGTGTATTCTTGTTTATGTGATGCTATATGTGGGACGTGAATTTGTTATTCATGATTGGTTATACATGTCAAGTGGGTGCATATGGTCAAGTTTGCATTGGTTTGATTGAGGTTGTTGTGCATAAGGTTATTGTATGCAATAAAGTCATCATTATGATATTGTTATGTTATGATGCTAATTTCTTGGCTGAGATAGAGCATGAGATGTAGACCATCAAGTGAAGTTGCAGCATTGGACCTCGAGGTAAGAGAATGTCATCATACAGGTTTGGATGTTTGGCATGAAGGTATGTTAATTAATGGATTTTTATATGCATTAGAGTTATATGAATTAGGTTTATGTACATGCTTATTGATGTTATGGTTACATACATGATAGGTTTTATCTAATCATTTTAGTCATATGTACATGTGTGGGTTAGTCATGCATGGTAGTAATTTTTCATATGCATTGTCGATGTTATATGTTGTTGACGATTATGTTATATGATTAACTTGTTGTTGTCATATGTTAGTTAACTCTATGATTAGGGTTATTGCACTTATATTTTGATGTTACATGTATCAAAATAATTTGGATTGGCCTATGTAAATGGATAGGGTTACTACATTCACGTATGATTAAATATATTGTTTCATACTAATCTAGGTTGACTACGCATATGTGATTGTTATGCATGAATGAAATTTGTTTATGAGCTTATGATGTGAACATGTTAACTAGATATCATATGGATATCATGACCTTATTTATGATTGTGTTGATATGTTGTGAAGTTATATCGTGCTAATCTAGATTGATTTTGCAGACAAGATAGCCTCCCTTGAGATGCATTAAGGTATGATCTTGCTAATATCATCTACTTTGTATTGGAATGTTTGATTGTGTCATTATATTTGGTGGTTGAGTGATTTGGTGTCTGTTGCATCATCTAGTTGATTTATTTAACATAGTATGTTCGCAAGCTATTTGAATGTTTGATGAACTACATGATATGAGTATATGTGTCCATAAGATTGCATGAAGGAATGATCTTGTTTAAAGATGGTTGTTCTAACACATATGTGCTGAGATAGTCGAAATTTACTTGAGTGTAAGTAGGTGATAGTTGTAGCATTATGTATTATGACCAATGAATGCGAGTTGATTGTTTACTATGACATGATGGTAGATATGTTGTCTTGATGTTGATACATATGGTTGACATGTGTGTGTTTTGTTACAAGGGAGTGTGATTGGAAAAACAAGGTAAGATAACTAGCTTGTTGTTATTTTTATTTATGCACTGACATTTATGTGTTTATGGAAGTATGATGTAGGGGATTGCATGGAAAAGGAAACTGCCATGAAATATTTGAGAAGGCTCGGCTTGAGATTTCCTTTGGAAGTATTGGGAACCACGGGGATTGATTCATGGTGGTCATTGGTAGTCTTGTGCTTTTGATCTTTTTTTTTGTTTGTGCTTGATTTGTGGTCTTGATTGCGTTCAATGCATGCCCATGTCACATTGTTGCGTTGTTTTATTGCTTTTGTTTTTCATGGTATTCTTCTTGTTTTTTTTTCTTTCATTTTATGTTTGAGATTCTTGGGATTTGGCTTGGGAAAGAGAAAATTTAATGGAGCTTGGGGAGAGTTGTGTGGTACCCAACAGGTAATTAAAGACACAGATGAAGCTCGGTGCATGATTAATCACAACGAAAGGTAAGACTATGACAATCATTGGATTGGTTGGGTCCATTGTAGTAAATGGACGGTGGTAGTACAAACATGAGAAAGGAAATAGAAAAGGTAAATAAAATGGATCTAAGGTATTAGATGCCTTGGCTATGTTGAGAACTATTGTTCTCATTTTTTTCATACTATGCACGAATAAAGGAAGTTCTCTTAACCTAGACCTTATGATATTTGGTAATTATGTTGTGATCATGATTATGATAATGTCTATATATGTATGTATATATACATGTATGTATGTTTTTTTCTGACGGAATCATGATTTCTTTATGTTGATGTTTATGTATGCATAGATGTATGTATGTATTTCGTGACTAACAGGGTCATCATGGATCATGAGTGTTTAATGCTAATGTTTACATGTATATATGTATGTTGTTGTATGACAAGATCATGATTGTTTTATGCTAATGATTATATATATATATATATATATATATGTATGTATGTATATCACTGTATGATAGGGTTTTCAAGGATCATTCTTGTGGAGGAATGATTGCTTATGCAGGTGAATGGTGTTGGGCAGTGAAAAAGGTATGAAATCATTGTGTATTTTCTCATTATTTTACTATAGACATACTCCTTTTTACCTTATAAAGGTGATCTATTATAAGAATTATGGTAGAATTGGAGAGATGTATGTTTATTATAAAAATATGATTAAATATTGCTTTTTGTTGACAAAATCAGGAATTGGATGAAGTGGACAGTTGTACCAAAGGCGAAGCTGAGATGAATGCAACTTCTGTTCCTCCATCGTTAAACCACATCTTGCCTAGGACAAGGAGATCTGAACGAATTGCTAAGAAAAGGCAAGGGACAGCTCGGCTTCGGTCAAAGTAAACCAAGATGATAACTAAACAAAGGGGAGCGAATCCCTCAGGATCCTTCGATCCTGAGGGATCACTGTTCAAACTTATATTATTCTTGTCTTGTCTGTCAGGGTCTAATATATAAAGCAATGTCCTTTAGTGATAAAAAGAGGTCAGGGAAAAAGTTCTCATATTCAAACATTTCCTCTGTAATATTGTTTTTATTGACTCTCGGCTTTAAGAAAGCAGCCTCTGTAATACTTTATGTTTGATTAATATTAAAGATGTGTTTCATTTCATCTCTTAAGTTATGAGGTAGCCCAGCAGTATTTCACTAGCACTTAAGGCCCGGCTCTAGTGGAATTACCTTGTTGTTTGTATTCTTAATCTTTGCTTACTGTTGTGTGAAGTTGTGTTTAACGTTTGTTTCTATTACAGAGTTAATTGACTGCTATTATATTGAATATAGATTTATTAACGAATTGCATTGCTATTTTATCCTTTGCAAGAAGTACATTCGTTGTTCATTTATCTTGCTATCATTATAAAATATTTGTTGTTCTATATTCGATTCTAGTTGTTGTTTTATTGGTTTATGATTTGTTATAATTGATTGTTGTGTAGTATTGGTTGTTGACAGGATTAGAGTATGGAGATTAGTTGCTTGATTGCGTTAGAATTATAACTGTTGTTCAATTCATGTTGCTGTTCCATTTCTGTTTATTGTTTATTTCTTATTTATAGCTTCAGATTAGCAAATAGATTGATTACAGTTGCTGTGAATGCATAGGAATTACGAGTTGCTATTCCTTTCTAGCTTTTGCAGTTCCTTTCAGTTATCTTTATCAACAAGTAGTTCGAGCTTGATTTCATTTCTAATGCTTTAAGAACAAGACCACCAACTGTAGATAACACTGGTTACTGCTTCCAAGTTCCCATATTGGTTATCTTGCCTTAGTGTGGTTTCAGTTGCATCAATTTCTAAGGGAAGGAGTTACTTCTACTGTATCCCTGATCGATCATTTGCAGATTGATGTACTTAAGATTTTAGAGCATTTCCATTTATGTTACTATAATTAGATTTCTTTACAAGCATTCGTTTACTCTTGTATTCAACATTCTGTACTACATCTTCATAGCATTACTCTTAGTTAATTACAGCCTCAGACAGAGTACACTCTTGAAATAAAAAGTCGCTCCCGGATTGATAATTAATGTAGGCTAATTAGGTGTTCAAAAGATACCTTTTTATGACTCAACAAATGGCATGAAGAGTTTCCTAGCTATGAGGAATGAAGTGCCACAGTATATTAACAGATATATGAGGATAGTATCATGTGGATATGATTTAATGTTATATGTCTGTAACGTGCCTATGTTTATGTTATGGACTAGTAATGTTGAGGGCTACATCAATGAAGTGAAAGCAGTATGCTTTGCGGCATGTTGGGACAAGCATGGATAAGAAAATATGAGCAAGGTTTCTTTGTGGGTCAATCTGTGGTCTATGGATGTGTAGTATTACTGGTGTGTATATGTTTTGCATGATTGTCTATTTATTGATTGTACCTATGGTGATTTGTAAATGTTGCATATGTAGTATTATGTACATATGATGTTGTATGCCTGTTGTATATATGGTGTTGTGTGTGTATTTCATATTCAGTGCTAGGTATAGATGGTGATATGTACATGTGAGATATGTGGTGTTATGTACATATCATACTGTGTGCATGTTGGATGTGTGGTGTTGTGTACATATGGTGCTTTGCACATGTTGGATATGTAGTGTTGTGTACATATGGTGCTATGTGTGTGTTGAATATGTAGTTCTATGTACATATGGTGTTATGTACGTGATGTACATATGGTGCCATGTACATTTGGTTGTGTGCATGGTTGTACATATGGTGTTGTGTACATGTTGTACAAGTGGTGTTGTCTGCAAGTGGTGCCGTGTACATGTCGTGCATGTAGTGATGTGTACATGTGGTGTCGTGTACATGTCATGCATGTGGTGTTATGTACATGTGTTATTGTGTACACATTGTATAGGTGATGCAGCTTACATTGGTGTTGTGTACACTTTATGCAGATAGTGTCGCGTACACATGATGTTGTGTAGACGATTGTGCAAGTAGTGTTGTGTACAAGTGGTACTATGTATATGTTGTGCATAGGGTACTGGTAGACGTGTGGTATCATGTGCATGTCATATATGTTGGGTTGTAGGAATGTGGTACTATTTATGTGCATGTCGTGGTATTGTGACATGTGTATTCATTTTTTTGTACTTTTTATATGCATATGTATATGGATTTTGTTGTACACCGGGTGTACATGTATGTATTCTGTTTTGTTGTACACCTGGTGTGGGTGTATGTATTGTGTGGTGTCGTATGCCTTGTGTGGATGTACGTGATGTACATTGTGTGTATGTGTATGTAATTAAAGAGAAGAAAAGGCATTAGTTGTTTTTCGAGTATGGAAACTGATTCAGTGTGTACAAAGAAAAAATGCAGAAGTAAGGACCGATGAAGGATAAGTATCGATATTTTATTTCAGTTATATTATGCATGAGATCTATGATTCTGATTTCTGATGGTTACATGTGATTTATGATTATCGTTTATGATGATCGCATGTGATTCATGATTTCGACCTATGATGGTTTTGTTTTGAGCTAACTAGATGTTATTTGTTTATACATGATGATTTGATCAAACAACTAGTTTGACTTATTGTGACAGGTATAAAAAATAGAAGTGCAAGTGTACCCTATTGATTGGCTACCAGTGAGGTATGATTTGAGTTATTTCAATTAATTTTGAATCTAATGTAAATTATGTGCTTGGTAAAAGAAAGTGTGTAATTCTCGGTTTGGGTGATTGAAATTGACTGCAAGAGCTAGTAGCATGAGTTAAAAGGAATTGAAACAGGCAGTAGTATGTTGGTAAAGAACTTCATGAGTAGGGCCACTATGGGTCATTGGTACCCAATAGTGTCCATTGATTTCCATGAGCATGCTATTACTGGTATGATGGTTTTGACGCAGGTATATGCCTTGGTTGTTTGGACTTTCGATGAGAGGAAACCTTTCCAAGCGTGGAATTCTGAGGATGGGGGTGCCAACGGAACTTGGAAGGTAAGTGACTACACGAAAGGGGTGACCAGATTTCCCAAGGGACTGTGTAACAGACAATGGAAGGTCGTGGATGGATTTTTTTTGGTCATTATCATTTCCATATGGAATCAGATACACATTGGGGGCGTGCACTGGAAAAATGAGTCGGTGACTATTCACTGAGAGAACAAGTTGCACAAGATTGTAGCACTCGACATTAGATGCGGGTTTGAATTTGGTAGTGGATTTTGGACTTCCTGGGAAGGAGGTGAATTTTAGTATTAATTTGAGGGTGGAGGTATGAGCCTTTGGATTCCCTTGTTGTTGATACATGAACCGTATCCTTTTATTTGTTGGTTGAGCATATGTGTATATGTCTATATGTGTATATTATTGTAAATAATGTATCGAGTTGGTTTATAAAGCTCCATAGAAAGTATGGTTATTTTTTGGTTGAAGAAAATGTGCATGAGTATATGTGGTTGTTATTATAAATACCATAATGAGTTGTGTTATAAACATCCAGTAAAAGGTGTGATTGTCACGTTTTCAGCAGGATGTCATTGTAAATACTGGAATGTGTTGTGTTACAAAGCTCCATAGGTAGTGTGTTTTATTTTCAATGGTTTTCTGGTTTGTAGGTCTCATTGAACACCGATGACGGTGTTTCCTCAAGAGGGAGGGTTTTGTAACATCCATGGTAAAAATTCATGTAAAAATATATATGAACACAGTCAATGGGACATGTATTCCAAGTTGGATGGTGGGAAAGACATCCTAGAGTGTGTTCATATCGGTTATTATGGCTAAAGGAAATTGGCAAAGGCAATGGAAACTTCTTTGGAAAGGCATGAGGCATTAATTGGCATTTTATTTATGAAAATAATGGAAAATAGGAGAAAATTAAGGTGAAAGGACATAGGTTACATCTGAGGAGGAAAATAATGGAAAATGAAGAAAATAGAGGCCTTGTTAATAAAAAGGCTTCTGAGGATCAGTTGGTAAGATTTTGAAAGTTCAGTTTGGAGCTCTCGTTTCTCTCTCTCTCTCTCTCTCTCTCTCTCTCTCACATACTCTTGGACACTTAGAGTATTCTTGGATCACTCTTCGAGAGTGTGGCATACTTGGTGATTTGGAGCAAGAAGGCAAAGAAAGAGAAAGAAATCACATGAGGACATCGGGATCAGCATTTACAGAAGGTTCTGAGTGCAGTTACCGTTTTGCATGTATGTTTTCCTCACTAGTTTTTGCATGCATGTGCATGCATGTGGATTCTCCTAGCCTTACCATTTTCTGGACAACCATGGTATTGTGGGTTTATTTCCATTGATTATTTTATGTTTGGCTATCATGATTCCTTTAGTTGTTAGGTTGATTTATTAGTTCATGTAGCCTTGGTTGTACAAACGCTCTGGAGGCTGATGGACAACTGTTGGGTTGAGTTACTAGTCCTAGAACCTTGGTTGGAAAAACAATTTGGATCCCTAGGTGGGTTGAGTTACTAATCCTGGAGCCTTGGTTGGAAAAACGCTATGGAGCCCGGGAAAAACTGGGATTTAGTTACTAGTCCTAGGTCCTTGGTTGGAACCAACACTCTAGAGCCATGAAGTAGCTTGGGTGGAGACAAATACGTGATGGTTAGTGATTTCCAACCATGAGGTGGAATCACTAGTTTTGGGGTTGAGACAATTCAGTCTCTGGATCCCTAGTTTGGTGTTGATTGATGTGTTTGATAAAGTCTCGCATTCATGCTTGGAATATGGCATGGCGGTGATTTGATAAAGTGAGACTTGGCTCAACCAATCAATGTTTGGGTGGAACGCGGAAGTCCCATCTCCGGTTGGGTTTTTACACTCATAAATGAAGAGTTAATTCCTCTAGTATTCGGTATGAAACTGTATTGGTTTATGTATGGATTTATTTTCTATTATATCCATTTTATTTATGTTGTTTATAAGCATGTATTTGATCAGTGATTATGTATGGATCTCTCTATGCTTTTACCGGTAATTGAATGCACAATGTATCTATGGTAAAATAGAATGTATTCTAGCTTATGATGTAGGAGAGAAATGATTCTTAGCCATTCCCAGATTTTTAAGAGACCCCCATTTTTAAATATGTTGTTTACACTTGTAGATGCAATGTTTGTGACATGTTTGACAAAATTCCGATCATGACTGTGTGGGATCGGGTGAGTTCCTGATGATTTGATTGCTTCCATTTATTTGTTTTAATATTATTTACCCTCTCCTGAAGTTGAAAGAATTTATGGGCAGTGACCTAGGCTCAGGGGTTGAAAATGTAGCATGAATCCTAGAGCTGGAGGCACAATATTGTACTTTTGGGGCCATAGTTGTGGCCTTGAAAATGCAAGCCCGGGGATAAGGGTCTATAAATGCTTCCTTGCCCTTACATTCCTGCGGATAAGCCTCAAAGGGGTCAAAAATCAGTCCGCCCTTGGGGAACATGGACCTGGAAGGTTGTGTTACCTCCTGGGGACGTTAATGATGGAGTGTAAGGTGTGTTTGTCGTGTTTCCGTTGGTTCGAATTCCTTAAGGTCATATAGGAGGTTAAGTCTCGTATTAGTAGCCTCTTATCACATTTTTACCTCGGTCGGCCGGTTACTTGGGTAGATGTGGGAAGAGCGTGTTTTTCGACTATTAAATCATAATTTGATGCAAGTTCAGTTAGGAAGTAAAAAAATTGAGCTCGAGATTTGGTTATGAAATGAGATAAAGTCCATGAGGAGAAATTTAAACATACAAAGTTCCGGAAACTTTGGCTTGGACCATTTCGATAGTCGGAAAACTTGGTCCATCTACTTTTATTCTTCAATACTTATAGGGTATGAATCAATCCCTCCCCGTAAATGGGCTAATCTTAAAAAATATATTTATCTTGAGAATTCATGCTTTGTTTTAAATATGTAAATAATCATATGTAATTACCGATGTATTGTTAGGTTAGTTTTGTTGAATTTTACTCTCTTGACTTTGAACTTGGGCTTTTTTATTCTCATCATGTTTATGAAATTTGTATGTAAAAAGGAAAATTCTTAAGAAAACGATCATTATGTTGATGTTCATAATTTCATAAATATTCTAATCTCTTATTTTATTTCATTAGTTTGTGAACTATTGATATCTAGCATCACTAAAAAGACATTTTTTTCTTATGATTAGTCATATTTTAGAACATTTATTGAAAGAGATAAAGATTATGAAAATTTTTAGCATCTTATGACTGTCACTACCATCCAAAACTCTTAATGAGAAGACTTACCTCGCCATGAACTAATCAAATATTTTTAGAGTGTAATTCAAAAATATTAAACTTGAAATATAAGGGGTCTCATTAACATCTAGCTTATCATGATCATGGGGAACTAATGGTATTGGAATTATCAAATCTAGTCACCAAGCCAGGATAGTGTCTTATATCCAAAATATTTAATAAAAGAGGTTTCGTCACAAGTTAGTTTGTTCAATATCATTAATACTTGTGAACGACATTGTCGATATCTGGTCACCAAACCACAACAATGGCTTACAAGAAAAAGACAAATTTAAATAAATTTGAACTAAAAGCCGCTAAATTTTTCTAGTGGATGGGATACTGGTATTTCTTGGTTAAATGGTAACCCTGTCAAGGCTATGGATGTGTGCTGGGAGTAGTGGTATTTATCTTAATGAAAAACTTGCAACGGTTATTTATTTCATCATTACAACTGATATTACAAAATGAATGTCAGAGATAAATAGAGTCTTTCATAAATAATAGGTTATGAAGTTTGCAAGTAATTAATTTTATTTGATTCAGAGAAATTTTTATCAAAAATATGAATTTCGGCATTCTAGTATTTTCAAATTTTATTCCTTTATTTCTTAAAATTTCATTTATTTAAACAGAGATAATTGTTTCACCCAATGCGTTGCCAATTTTTCTAGTAAAACAACCCATAATTTTTATTTAGTTCCTAATAAATAATGGAGAACCTTTTTAGTTTACCTAGTTTTTCAAATAAAAATACTTTTCTTTTTTTTAATAAAAGACAATAGGGAAATTAGTTATAAGCATTTTTTTTAAATAAAACTTTTATAAAAGTTAAATATTTCTCCCTTTTTTGGACAAATATCATCGAAGATGTATTTCATAAAACATTATGAAATGGTAGAGCTTTTATGGGCCCACTCCTCGACGTTCCCTTTATATTTAAAGTTATTTTATTAAGCCATTCATTATCAGATCCTCTTTGTTTCGTAAGTTCTATTGATAAAAAATTACGAAAAGTATTTTCCCCAAAGCCTAGCCTCCCGATGCTTTTCCTTAATGTTTAAAGGTTTTGCATTTTGAAGCTTTTAATATCGTAAGTGAGATTTAGTTGCGCTTTCAAAATTACAACTCCCGAAACATTTATGATTAAAATATTCTATTTTGGAATTGCACATTTCAGAATCGCATTTTGATTACACTTTCGAACAACACACACCTTCGAAAAAAAATCCCTCATGTTTCGGTGATGCTCATATCGGGACTTATTATTCTTAGAACTCCTATTATCAGAGCCTTTTAAAATAACTTTACGAAAAGTTTTACCTTTGATATCATAATGCCCGATGCCTTTATTATGATTCTAATATTCTATTTCAGGTAGTACCATTTCTGGATTTCACATTTCAAAAATGATACTTGATTTTTCTTACGAAAACAATCCTCCTGATAAACCATTCATATTCCATATATAATACTCATTGGAACACTTATTGTGGTATTATTTTGGGATTTCTCGTTATAACCCTTTGTATTTCGGGAGCTTCTCATTTAGGAGAATTTAAATATCATAACTCCATTTTAAATAACTCTGATATTTCACTTCCCATAATCTGACATGGAATCCTCCACATGGTTTCCCATTATTACATTTAATATATTTAAAAGGTGATTTTAATGTTCTTTTTTTCTATCCATTCACTTCAAATAAGGATTTTCTTATTGTAAAGTTTATGTTTTTCCCAACGCTAATTTGTGGATAATATATGTTTTTCCTAATATTTTACTCCTATTCATTTTTAGTAAACTATGATTCTCAAAACTTTGAAGAAATGAAGAAGGGAGGAAAACTTAAGAAAAAGGCTCCACTACAGCAATCTTCTAGCCCATTTGTAGAAAATATTGATGAAAATAATCCAGAAGCAGGATTATTTTCCAACACAGTTTGTACTAGAGATACAGGGACTTCCTCCTAGGAAGAAATTTATTATTATTTTGAAGATGATAACCCTAGGGTTACCTAGAGAAAAATTATTGATGATGATAGTGTCTCGGTTTCGGAAGATAATTCTAATTATGTTGTTAATTTCTTCTTGCATATGATTGCATCCAAGCCCAACTTCTTCCTTATAAAGATATGTTTCGTTGGGTTGTGCAGAATTTGGAAATTTTTGATAGGTGGATTCATACGAGTAATGGCACGCTCATTGGGTCATTTTGAAAAAAATATTTGTAGAGCATGTACCACCCACCCAATACACAGTATAAATACAATAAGGAATATGTTGAAGCTTTTATAAAGGAGAACGGACACCCGTCGGAAAAATTAGACCTTTGAGGAAGGACCTGAATAAACATAAAGTGGAGGAAAGTGGTAAGTACTCCGTTGATTCTCTCATCGATCTGTTTTCCCAAGTCACTGCTATGATGTTTAGATTTCATGCGCAACCTAATGTGTTGAAATTCTCCAATGATTGGGTACCTATTAGTGATGGAGCCTTAGAGGTATATATATTTGATTGGGCTACTAAATTATTTGATAATGTTGTTGCTCATATTTTAGCTTTTAGAAAAGGTCGCAGTATCTCTAAAAATAAAATCCCTCCTTTCTATATGTCTGCCTACCTCACGGATTCTTTATGTTTTTCAATGGATTTTCCTTCCATGGGTTGGAAATGGACTCTCCAAGATCCAAAGCCCATACATATTTTTCACGATGTCCCGTGGGAATCAAAATATTAGGAGCACTTTTATCAAATCTATCACAGAGTCATGCTTCCATTTTATAAATATATTTTTGGGTCTAATCCACCTCTGATGTCTTAGGAGGCTAAAGATGACATTCAGAAGGTTGGTAATTGGTTCGAAGAATAATTAATTACTTTTGTTAGAGTTTATGGTAGTCTCGCTCAATCCTCATGCCTTATCATTGTACATATCGGACAAAATTTTAGGCAGGGAAATAACCTACCAAACAATGGGTTATAGAATTTCTAAGACATTGAAGGATTAAAATAAAAGGATGTGGCCATATTTTCTGACTAAATTTCGTATATTTCCTTGGAAAATTATAAGCTTGTAGCGAAGGAATTTCTATCTATTCAAGCCCTCAAGCTTCTTATTGTGCCTAACAGGAAGTATGATCTTATTTCTGTAGTAAATAATTTCACTTCTTCTCAGAATCTCAGGAAATGTATTCATGAACCAGATAAATTAGATGATGTGTTTGAACAATCTTCTACATATTATACAGTTTTGATGAAGGTAGAAGGGAAGTTAAAACTATAAGAGAAAAATATTTTTTCTTTGTACTGAAATTCTCTTATAGCTAAACCTCCCTTACATTTTTTACATCTCTCCTCAGAACAATCGCCTATATTTACAACTCAGCCAAATACTTTTACACAAAAGGATGTTCTCCCAAAGATCAATCTAGAAATTGTTCTTATTTCTTCTCCTCCTCAAACTAATAATTTTATTTTTAATTATGAATTAAATTATGCATGGAATGAGTTTGACATGACTATCAATCCCAAGACTACAACCCATAGTCCAATTTCTACCATTTCTACTTCTTCAAAGAAAACGGATATTCAGGGGAATACTTAGAATTTTGAACATAAGACCAAGTTGAAACAAACTATTGTAATTACTTCTATTCAAGTTAAGAAATATTTTGAATTTATTCCTTCTTTTCCCACTTCCGAAGTGATTCTAAATGTGGAATAAATTCCTCCTCTAGATACTTTTTATAGTCCTCAACATAAATTTTTGTTTAAAAGAGAAAGGAAAAATATAAAGTTGGTTAAGTCTTAGTCGTTGGTTTCTAATAAGGCTTCTTCTTTCAAGGTCGTATGGAAAGGATATACTCCAACCCAAACATATGAGTTGGGTAAATTGACTCAGGTCACCAGTGCTTATGCATTAGCGACCATTGATAAGGCCATAGAAGTTCAAGCACTTCTAAAGAATAAAGAAGAAAATATCATCTTTCTAGGGCAGTCTTAAGAAGTTGAGAAACTAAAGATCAATGAGAAATGGAAGTCATAGTTGACAGAATTACAACATAATTTTGACTCCCTAAAGGTGCAATATGATAAATATTTATAGATTAAAAATTATTAGATACAATAAATGTAGAAGAATATTGAATAATTGCATGTGAGTCCTAAACTGACAGAATTCAAAAAGGAAGCTAGGGAGTTGAATTCTCTTCTTCGACATCAAAAGAAATTATTTTGCAATAAATTAGTGATAATTCAAGATCAGTGTAAGGGTGCATATTATCTTGTTGATCAATTTTCATATATGACAAACTACTCTGAAGAAATGAATGAGAAACTCACAGATTTTCCTCAACTGGCAAGAAAGTGAAGTAGGTAGATCTGTGAATCTACCAAAGATTGATGAGGCCCAGAAAACCATCATTTTCGGGGAATGACAGATCTAAAAGAAATAGTTATAAGTAGCCATAAATGAGGCCTAAAATCTTGCTAGCTCTATTGTTGAATCGGTTAATGATAATTTGTTGCAGTCTATTCATTTTCCGAACTTCCCCAAAGGTACCTTGCCATATGCCAGAGTATTGTCAAAGACGCGGCAAGAACACTGCAAAAATATCACATAAATAATCGATCAATTAACTAAGGTTAATCGTGAGCATCACTGGAAATTTCTAGTGAAGTCACATAGCCAATGGTTTCTTTTCTGATGCCTTTAAATTGTCACCATATAGATGTTTCCATCTTTTAAAAATTATGTTTTATAGGTAAAATGAGGATCAAGCCCAAATGTCCACCAGTTCTCAACATTTAACTATTAGACAAACTTCTTCCTAAGTTTGGAAAGTTGTTGCAACCATTTCCCGATTTTCCTTTTATTTTTGTTTTTGTTGAATAGTTTTTAGATGAATATGTCTTTTTCCTTTGTTGAAAAACTATAAATTCCCTCTCCATTATGGAGAAAGTTTTCTAAATTTTTGTAAGAATATTCTTAAGTTGCACTATTGTGATTAAGTTTTTCGTAATATTAAGTTGAACCACTTTATTTTATATGATGAGTATATCTAGTGTATGGGGTACTACTATCCTATTTATGTATATTTTGTTTGAGTGGAATGCTTTAATGTTATTGTTCACATTATATGTGTATTGATCAATCTTCCATTATCACTATTGATGTGCTTGGTTAAAATTTAAGATATATTGTGAACAACGAGATATCTTTATACGTGATGTTTTAACAAATTAATTTAATTAATTATTTAGTTAAATTAATTTTCTTTAATTGATTTAATTTCATAATTGCATGATCATCTATATTGTTATGTTAATTGTGAAATCTTTATAAAAACATATGATATCAGCTTACCCTAATGTAATAGTAGTTTATATTAGTTCTTATATCAGTTATTAGAACATTTTAGAATATATTACCACATCCATCACATCCCATATAGTTTTATTTAAGTGGAAACTGGTCCCAAAATTCCAGTGGGAGTCATCATACCAAACAGAAAAGCATTTTATTTAGGATCCCAACCGGGTGGTTTCCCCAATGTTGATGAAGTCATTTAGCACCATCAACACACTGTCGATGGATAACATACATTCTCAACATGTCCTAAAAAATATTGTTGACCCTCTTTGTCTATACATCTGTCTGTGGATGATAAGTTGTATTGAAGGCCAATTATGTACCCAAATCTACAAATAACTCTTTCCAAAACCTAGAAGGGATCTTGGCATCTTTGTATGACACAATCTTCTTCGTAACACCATGCAACCTCACAATATATTTGATTAAGCCCTGTGCTACCTCAGTAGCTGAAAGAGTTGACTTAATTGGAATGAATTGAGATACCTTAGTCGGCATGTCAACCACAACCATGATAGAATGATGTTTTCTAGATCCCTTGGTAAAATTGTAATGAAGTCAATGGATATGAACTTCCATTTCCACTCTAGAATTGGAATTAGTTGTAGTAACCCCAATTGGATTCTTACAATATACTATTACCTATTGATAATCCAAATATTTATCCACAAACTCTACCCCTATTTCTTCAGATTTTGCTAGTAGTAGAACTTCTTAACCGCTTTCAATATCTTTTGATATCCTAGGTGACCTGAATATGTATTAACATTAAATTCCTGTAAGATAAGCTTCTTGAGGTCACTGTTATCCGACACATGTTCACATGTACCCTGTTGTTATGACATATGCCTAAGCCACTCGTACATGTCATCCTGTTTTCCTTCATGCAAGATCAGATCCTGTAAATTTGTCCCATAAGAACTCATATATTCTATATGATTTACCTGTATCATTCTACTAAGAGAATCTACAACCTTGTTCTATTTACCTTTAATATAGCAGATCTCGATCCAAACTCACTAATCATAGCCAACCACCTAACTTTCCTTGAATTTAGATTTGATTGATAAAATAAATATCTTAGTCCACTATGATCACTCATCAAGAAAAACCTCTTGCCAACAAGATAGAGTCTCCACATCTTCAATGCATGGACGATCATTGCTAGCTCAAGATCATGTGTCACATAGTTTTGCTCGTGCTCATTTAGTTTTCTTGACTCATAGCATGCTACTTATCCTTCCTACATCAGAACCCCAACAAGTCCTCTTTGCAAGCATTTGTACATACCATAAAATCTTTACCTGGATCTTCAATATTTAGAACTAGAGCATTGGTAAGCAATTGCTTCAACTGCTTAAAGCTTTTTGCACATTCCTCTACCCATTCAAATTTCTCTCCTTGTATCTACAATGATGTAATAAGATAGGAAATCCGGGAGAATTTTCTAATGAACCACCTATAATAGTGTGTCAACCCCATGAATGATATAACTTCATCCACATTTCTAGGAGTTTCCCATTCCATGATAGCTCTGATATTTTCCAGAGCCACTAGTATGCCTTCCTTTGAGACAACATGCTCCAAATAATGTACCTTTTTCTAAAATAAACTACATTTACTAAGATTTGGATACAAATGATTATCTCTTAGAAATATCAATATTTTTGCTAAGTGTTCAACATGCTCTTCATCATTATTAGAATATATCAATATATCATCAATGAATACAATAAAAAAATTGTCCAGATAAGGACGCAATACACTATTCATCAAGCACTTAAAAGTAGATAAATAATTAGTTAAACCAAAAGGAACTACAACGAACTCATAATGCCCATACCTGGTCCAGAAAATAGCCTTGTAGATATCCTCTTCTTCGATGTGTACCTGATGGCATCCTGATCTCAAATCAATCTTTGAGAACACTGTTGCTCCCTTCAATAGGTCAAATAAATCATAAATCCTTGTCAATGGATACATGTTCTTAATCATCACCTTGTTCAGTTATTTGTAATTAATACATAACCTCAGAGTGATGTAAGGTTTCTTTTATGTTAGTGTTAATCATGGTACCAACCTAATAGAAAATTCCACTTCCCTATCAGGTAACTCTAAAATATTTGTTTGAAACACATCCTAAAACTACTGTAAAACCGATTACCTCTTCAATACTTATGCATCCTCAACATCCTTACCTTTATAGCTGGAAACATGAATTTCAAATAATACACACCCTTTCCTCTGATTAGGCTTTTCTTTCATAATTGTAACCATTCTACCTGAGGTAGCCTTCTTCTTAATTTGCAAGATTCTTTGTTCTCCATTGTCATCCAAGCAATCAATAGCCTTATCATAGCAATCCACCTTAGTCATGTGAAGATACAACCAGTCCATGCCCAATAACATATTTTATGATCCCAACAGAAGCACATTTAGATGTGATGATGTAGGCATACCATTCAACTCAAATGCACAATCTCTTTCCCAATGATGAACTATTTTCTTTGTACCTATAGCCAACTGCACTAACCAAGATTTTAAATGTACTTATTTATTCAAACCACACTTATTCACCATGTTAGGGTTAACATAAATATAATTAGATACAGGGTCAATCAAAATATAAACAACTTGATTAGAAAGATTACCATCCATATCAATAATATATGTTTTATGTTAAGCTTTTCTGTTATACAATGTTGCATAAATATGTGGAATACTTTGTCCAACATCCCCAATTGTTTATGCCTCCTAGGCACTGTAAATATCTGGTTTGCCACCCTGATTCTATGGAAAATATCTCTTGTGATGATCCTTGCCACATGTCCATCATTGTAAAGGCTTATTGCCCTCACCCTTCTTTTTCTCCTCAAACTAAAATCCCTATACTTTGTCAACTGCATTGAACCTCTTATGTGGTGCTACATTCTCCTTGTCATTTTTATCTTGTGGTTTTCCTTTATTCTTAATCAACTTTCCCTTATTCTTATCATTATCCTTCCAATCATGTTTAGATTCAAACCTGTAATTTTATTTCTCATAGTAGTGCTCCAAATTTATAATGGCTTCTTCCAACGATCTAGGGTCATCAAACTTGATTATGTCCTTGAATGTTATCAGCAACCCACTCATGAATCTCTGGATCTTTGCTTTCTCCTCCTTAAGATAAGGAACATATCTCAATAACTCAAAGAATATGTTGGTATACTTTTCATTTTTCATAGATCCCATCTTCAATTCATATAATTCCTTTTCCATGTCATCATAATATCTTTTAGATAGATACTTCTTCCTGAAAAGTCTCTCGAACTCACTCCAAGTAAACTCCTTTTCTTGTATTCCTCTGACATTCTTCCCATATTCCCACCAAATGTTTGCTTCACCTTTTAGAATGAAGGTAGTTATCCTAATTTTCATATTCTCTGAGTAATCATGCAATCCGAAGAACTTATTCATCCAAGGTAACCAATATTTTTCATCATGTGACTTGTTCATTTCTCCATCAAAGGTAGGTGGATTTTCTTTCTTAATATATTATGGAAAATATATTATTCCTCCTATATGGATGGTAGCGGTGATGACGATGTTATCTATCTGAACCAAAACTAGAATGAAATCAAAAGTGTGGTCATTATCCCTCATGTTTGGTGTATCCATGAACCTACCATCTTTGACTGTATCATCCATGTCAAGCCTATATCCTGATTAAGACATGTTTACATATGTCCCATTAGTTATTTCCTCCTATCTGTGACTAATCATAAGTGATCCTCGTCTTTGAAAATATGATAAACTTTGAAGGATCACTAACTTCTGCTTGTTTATGCTGTGCCCTAGAAAGTCTCTCATGTGACCGAATTATTCTCTGATTATCTTCTTTTCAAATTCTTATATCTGCCTTCAAAATTCTCAGTGTATGTTCTATGTGAGGGGAGTATTCATCACCATGCTACTCATATGATCTGTAGGGAGAATCATGTTAATTGTATTCTACCATATTTCTCGTCATCTTTGATCCTCTACTTCCTGCAAACATACCATGTCAGGTAACCAAATATAAACAAAATAAAACATACCTCAGTGAAGTTAAAGGGAGCCTATCTTTTCTGCACCAATCATTCCATATTAGCATAGTATATATATATATATATATATATATATAATATATCAAACATACCAACATCAACGTCATCACTTCTTCCTGACGAAATAAATACAACAATGAAAATCACCATGCATACATATCAAGCATATATACATCTAACATACATGCATGAAAAACACATTTCGACCATCTAGTCCAAGTATTGAACCTGGGAGCTCTGATACCACCCTATAACCACCCTCCTCCCAAACTTACCCAAGTTTGCTCATCAACATAGGTAAATATGTGATGAGGAGTTACTATGATATGAATAAACCTCCTAGGTGTAGTTAAGGAAGTGGAATCAACACACCAAAACTTTAATGACTTCCCTCAAGTATTATAGGACTCCCAAGAGCTAAACCACCCTTCCAGGTGCCAAAACCATAAGTTAAAATTCCTTTTCAATGACATAAATTCCCAGACACTAGCAAAAAACTGCAAAAAAATCACTTTAACCCTCCAGTTGCATGGATGATCCCTCCTCCCAACAACTGCAATATTTTTCTCCCAGTTTTGTGCCTGCGGCCGTGAGATTTGAGCTACATTTTCAAGGCTAGTCTCCATACCACTGCCTAGAACTTGATGAAACTTTCCAAAACCATAAATGGCACAAAGACAAAGCTTCTAACACCAAACTTGATCAAGGAATTATCGTAACCAAGACTTACCGTGAAAAACGTTTCATCAAACACATGGAAAACATGTAATCTACAGGTCATGAATGCATAATTAAACACAGGGTTCTAATACTTATCTAAAAACATCAAGAAGGTTTTTTTCCCTCTCATAATAGTTGCAACAACATATATTAGGTAATGCATTCAATAACCATGCATTTACCAATCAAAACATGATGAGAGCCATAACTAAAATTTGTCATGTAACCATTATTATAACCAACATATAACTATAATAATAAAGATTATAGAACAACCATAAAATACACATAATAATAAGTACGTTTACTCATAAAATACAAGAGGAAATAACTCTTATTAACATATGAAAAATCCAACCAAGTCAGGGACTTCCACGTACCACCCGACCATAGATTAGGCTTAACCAAATATCTCTTTCAGCCAATCACCTCTACATCATATTCCAAGCATGAATGTGGGATCTCATGGAATAAACCAAATATAACCAAATAATTTCTTCTAAAGGCGAAACAGCCTCAACCCACAACCAATGATTCCACCTCACGGTCAGACATCACTAGCCATCACTAGATTAATCTCTACGAAATTTTTCCAACGATCTAGAGTGTTTTTTCCAACCCGGCTCTAGGAATAGTAACTCAACCCATAGCTACCACAAGGCTCCAGAGTGTTTGTGCAAGCAAGGCTCAAGGACTAGTAACTCAACTCACTAAGGGCTCCAAAGCATTTTTCCAACCAAGGGCTCTATGACTAGTAACTCAATCTAAGTTGTTCCAAGTCTTCCTAATCATTTTTCCAACCAAGACTTCAGGAACTAATAACTCAACCCACAGCCATAAGGAACATTAGCATGAACCTCAAACAAAAGGGAAAAACCACAACACCATCGTTATCCTGGAAATGGAAAGGCTAGGTAAAACCACTGTCAATCTAAGTAATCACCCATGCCAAAGACAGATCATAACCAAATAAACAAATGCATACCCCATGCATGTCAAAACTAGCAAGTAAACCATACATGCAACTCGGTACTTTCAAGAAATCCAGTTGTATTCATTGATCATGATGTCCCCTTACACTTTCCTTTTCCTTCTTTCTATAAATCCAATGCGCTCCAAGAATGCTCCAAGAAAGTTCTAAGTATGCAAGAGTGTGTGTGAGATAAAGAGAGCGAGCTCCAAGCTAAAACTGACAAAAGGTTATGAACTGATCTGCATAAGAATTTTTATCATTGATACCTCTATTTTTCTTCATTTTCCTCTATTTTTCCTTCAATTTACCTCACATGAAATTTTGTGACCTTTCACCTTCATTTTCTCCTATTTTCCATTATTTTCATAAATAAACTCCAATTAATGCCTTTTTTCCTTTTCCAATTTCCATATCCATAAGTTAATCACCAGTGATCCCCATCACTATGTTTTTACCCAACAATCATCTTGGAACAATGTCCCATGATCTTGGTCTTATTTTTCCTTTATTAACTTTATTACATTGATTTTTTACCAGGGTTGTTATAGTAACACAATTCAGAAGGCATGTAGCCTCCACATCTCATATTAAGGATAAGCTACCATCGCCTAAGCTAGTTTATTTCCATTATGCATGTAATTAGTTTCAGTACTTTGTTATTAATGAATTGAAGTTTTGTCTTCGTTTTATATCTGTGTTTTTGTTCATATCTAGTTTTCATTTTGTTCCTTCATAAATCTGCATCATTGGTATCAAAGTGGTCTACTCTTTCCTCTATTTTTATGTGAATTTCCCCAATGAAGTTGATGTATAGGGATTTATGGCTCGAACTGGTTAAAGCTTTACAAGAATGGACTCATCAACCCCGACGACCTCCCATGGCAGAAGAAAATAAATATGAGGGAGCAAGAGATCCTTTCAAAATATTTCTTGGAGAAACCCTCAAGCGACAATGGAACGTAATGATGGACAACTTTGCCCAAATCCTTTGGCGGATGTTCACCGGTGACCCATCTTCATCCAGCAGTCACTTCGAAGGCGCCACCCCCTTCAAGGTACAAGTAAACTTTGATATCCCTATATTTTAAGTTCAAATAGATGCATTTATTGTAGATAAATGGTCGAATTTGTTGGAAGGATACATTTTAGTCCATAGCTTCTCTGATAGGGAGAAGGTTAATTTTTCACTGCTTAAGGTTTCTTCCCATGTCAAGGACTGGTGGGAAACTTACTGTGAGAAAATGGCTAAGGAACCCTCTCTATTTACAACCGCCCCTTCTTGGATCTCTTTCTAAGATGCTATCAAGGAACAATATTACCCCGTGGGGAGCTATGAGGACAAGTACATATAGTGTACCACCCTACAATAGAAAATGGACTAATGTGTACATGAGCTCACCAATATTTTTTATACTCTATGCATAAAGATGGGTATCAAAGACTATGAGTGACACCTGGTGCTCAAGTACCGTTATTTTATGCACAAATACATTCAGGAATAAATGGAGTTCCTGGACATCTTCTCTCTTGGTGCAACATACAAATATGTTGCCAAGATTGAACAAACATTTTAAAAAAGGAAATGTGACTTTGGAACTATGAATCAGAACCAAGGAAACAATGCCCCCAAATCGTATAAAAAAGGATGAAGTCAAGGCAGGGTGACCTAGGACAACCCGCTAAAGATACAAGAAAAAATAAACACCATGAAGACAAATAAGGAGCAGGAAAGTAGTGTGAGTTCCAAATCAGCCCCACTCACAACACAAATGAGTGTTGAGTTAATGAGTCACGGGTGGTCAAGCTAAAAGCTTCATATCCTGATGTATGTTCCGAATCTGAGTGAGAAATTGATGAGGAGAATTAAAATGGGAAGAATATTCTTGATACAGAGCCTAGTTCCACCATTTCCACCACCAAAATATAGAAGATTGAGCCCGGAGATCTAGAGGATGGGGATCGTCTCTTCCACTCATAGATATGGGTGAAGGGTTTGCCGTTGTAGTTCATTGATGACAACGGGAGCTAAAAGAACCTCATTTCAGCAGACATTGTGAAGAATTTGGGCATACTGACCACACCACACCCACATTCGTACACCATTGACTGGCTTCACCAAGTATGAGATCTCCGCATTAACCAGTAGTGTCTCCTTTCCTACAACATGAATCCCTTCACATATGAGGTATTTTGTGATGTTGCTCCTCTTGAGTTTTGTGATGCATTATTAGGCCAACCATACTTGTGGAAGTTTTATCCTATGTATGAGTCTAGGCCTCACACTATTATATTACTTTGCGAAATAATTTATAAAGGATACCAAAGGTAGCCCCACCTACCGCCATCTCTTTGATCTTGACAAATAAATGCAGCAAGATCATCTCCCAAACCAATAAATTTGTTTTATTTTTTATTCGCTCTCAATGTAAGGGGAATATCGTGACCACATCCATGGCCCCTGGCAAAGGTTCCTCCACACAGTAGAAGCAGGTGGAGAAGGTCGTGGAATAATGCAGGGATATCTTCTTCTCACCCACAGGTGTGCCCTTACAATGTAAGGTCAACCATTCGATCAATTTGACCACTGAAGCACCTCTAACCAATGGGAAAATATATCAATGTCCAATTGATCTAGGATCTGGTGAAAAAATGGGACATCTAACTAAGTTCCTCACCTTTTGGGAGCTCGATTGCACTTTTATAGAATAAGGATTGGACCTGGAGGCTCTGCATTGATTATCAGACACTGAAAAAAATCATTGACATGAACAAATATCCAATCTTGTTGATTGAGGGCCTTCGTGACCAACTCAATGGGTTCAAGTATTTCAGCAAGATTGATCTAATTCCGACTATCACCAGGTTCCGATATATACCCACCAATGTATGGAAGACCGCCTTCAAATACAAGGAAGGCATTTTTGAATGGATGGTCATGCCCTTTGGGTTGATAAATTCCCTTAATATTTTTATGAGCCTAATGGATGAAATCTTGTGGCCCTTCACCAGCTCGTTTTTGGTTTTTCATGTGGACGACATCCTCATCTTCAGCAAGAGTTCAGAAGAGCACTTGGAGCACATTCAATGGGTCCTTCTAACCCTGTGACAACACAAAATGCCTGCCAACTTGGAGAAATTCACCTTTGAAATGAGTCGAGTCAAAATATGGGGTATATCATAAACGATCAAGGTGTGCATGTGGATATAGAAGGTGTGCATGTGGGATTTCCCAGCCCTGACCACTCTAACCGATCTTCACAACTTTTTGGGACTTTCAAATTTTTATCTAAGGTTCGTGTTGGGATTCTCCCATATCACTTGGCCTTTTAATCATATTACTAAGTGCGAGGTGAACGCAAATTTTTCCTGCTCCGAGTCCCAACAAAAGGCGTTCATTGAGCTAGAGTACCGCCTCTGCTATGTACCTGTACTCACATTGCTAGACCTACATCAACCATTTGAAATTGAGACAAACGGCTTTGACTATGCTATTGGTGCAGTCCTCATCTAGCATAGGCATCCAATGGCATATCATAGTGAGACACTTTCTGATACAATTTGGAAGTACCCCACCTATGATAAAGACATGTGTTATTGTGCAGGCTTGCCGATAATGGAAACATGACATTATGCAGAAGGAGATGGTCATCCACATTGATCACTAACCTCTTCAAATTATACAGACACAAGGGAATTTGTAGAACGATCTCCATCAGAAGTGGTCTACATATCTGCAACAATTCCACTAGAACATTATAAACAAAAGAGAAGCACTCAACATGTTGCAGATTGCCTTAACAGGTCCCTAGTTGCAACATTGAATATTGTTCTCAACTCCTGTGGCCAGAAGACCTCAAGATGGCCACAACTGTACAAAAATGATCTAGATTGTACTACCACATACAAGATGCTAGTGGATGGAAAGAAAGTTCCTTATTTCCACTTGCAGGATGCATTATTATGCTTCTTGGGCCACCTTTATGTTTCTTCAATTGAGCATGGCAAGCTGATTTGGGAGGCACACTAAAGTCGGGTCGCAGGACACTTTGGTGAGGAGAAAATTGTAGTTGTACTATAGAAGTAGTTTTATTGACCAAAACTCTAATAGGATGTTGGAAAATATATCACATAATGCATTGCATGTGCCATCGCTAATCCAACCATCAAGAAGCAAGGCCTACACACTCCTTTGCCTACTCTCAGTCAACCTTGGGAATCCATATCTATGAACTATCTGTCTGGAATCCCTTCTACCAAGCAAGGTAATGAATTTTTATTTGTGTTCGTGGACATATTTTCTAGGATCACTATATTGGCGGCTTGCAAGAAAAGTATCATACTAGAGGACGCTGCCAAAATATTCTTTGAACGAGTGTGGGTACATTTTGGGATACCACATACCATTATATCATATCAGGATAGCAGTATCTTGAGAAAATTATAACCGAGCCACTAGACACTATTAGACACCAAACTCACAAAGTCGGTTGCATTCCATATCCTGACTAAGTCATTGATGTCCAGACAAAGGTCGTTAATAGAATGATAGTGCACATATTCTGCATGTAAAACTACAATCATCCATGAACTTGGGATGAGAGGCTTCCCTATGTGTAGCATATCTATAACAGATCTCTCCATAACTCGACTGGTTGCAACCCCCTTCAAGTGGGTTTGGGATTTCAACAATTTTTTCCAATTGATGCTACCATGCCTCATGCGACTACACAGAAAGAATCCACACATGTATAGTCTAAGGTTGATAAAGAAACCAAGTTTATTGAACACATCCAACACATATTCCAACAAGTTCACGAAATCTTGGAGAAATATAATGCTAAGAACAAATTGTGACATGATCAACATTGGGTGTTGTATAAGTTTCAGGTGGGCAATAAAGTTTGGTTGCATTTTCCAAAACAAAACATTATCGAAGCCCATCAGAAGATCATACCACTCTGATATAGACCCTACAATATCACCAAGGTTGTGGGAGATAATGATTTTGAGCTCAACATTCCCCCATTCCTTAGCCTGACCCCATTGTCCAATGTGGATCATGATTGGCCATACTTTCCATGATTACTGGATGCATTAGACATCCCATAACTACTCACACCAACAGAGCTAAACCCATACTACATAGAACATGACAAAACTGATATGATCATGGATATCCAAATTAAAAAAATTCGCAAGAAAAACATCCAATTGCATCGGGTTGACAAAGATAGCCAACTTCAGCACCAAGGCAAGTGGCTTACCATTCAATGCAATGGGGACCATTGCTTCCTAAGGGGGGAGAATCGATCAAGTTGGATATTTGTGGCCACCCACATATTCCACTTGGATCCCCACCATTGTTTCTTTAATTTTCCTTAATTGTAGCACAATTTACTATTTTTGGAAAAAAATTGGGTCCTAAACTTACGAGGTTATTTTGAGGCCCTAAACGACATTGTCTTTTAAAAAAAATGGAAAGCATGTATGCTATGAAAATGGTTTGAAGTCGAAAGTTGTAGTCCTCGGATAAATATTTTTGACGAGGTATCGTACGCTTCAAATTAATATCGTATGTCAAAGTTACGACCTCGGGAAGTTGATCTACCAATTTACCCCAACAAAGCCCATAGAATTTTTACGCTTCATCTCTTAGGGTTAGGTTTTTGTATGTTTAGGGTTTTCCATTGTTTCTCAATAATAAATAGGCCTTAGAGCCTCATTGTAACAAATTTCAGAAGGCATGTAGTTGCCACATCTCTTCTCATAGATAAGCTACCACCGTCTGAGCTAGTTTATTTCCATTCTCCATGTAAACAGTTTCAATACTTTGTTATTAATGAATTGTAGTTATGTTTTCATTGTATTTCTATGTTTATGTTCATATCTGTATTTCAGTTTGTTCCTTCATAAACCTGGATCATTTTACCACATAATGGAGGCTTCTAACTTTGACTGAGCATATCTCCCAAACCATGAAGAATCTCAAGATGTGCTGCATAATGTTGGAATCAACATGACAAAGAGAATCCAATACAAGTGGCCTTGACTCTAGAAACCAAGATTTTCCAAGTCATTTTATTCAACAAAGGTGAGACGTCGTCTGGTACTTGTTGGCAATATGATGCAGAGTGTTGTCCTTGATGGCAACCCACTTGATGAAGATGATGGAAACCTACTTAATGAAGTTGTTCTTGATGCTTGATGAGTTTATTAATGATGTAAATCTGATGTTCTACAAGCAGCTCAGAAGTACAAGAGAAAGAAATATCAGTAAGGGCCAGAACAAGGGTGAAAAGTGTATGTCACAAGGAATACGCGGGTTTGCTTAGGAGAAGTAGCGTATGCACGCGGGAAATAACGTTCCAAGTCGCGTATGTTCAATTTCGCTCTAAATGTGTAAAACCAGGGGTAACTACCATGGTTTTGACCCATTGTATTGAGCGCTGGATTGTTTATGTGATCCCGTCCAGGAATACCATCGGAAGTTATGTGGTTTTGACTCATGGTATTGATAAAGGGTAAACCTATATAAGGAGAATAAAATCATTGTGCAAATCGTGTGCAAGATGTCTGGGTTTTAATGAATACTTCTCTCTGAAGTATATCTGTATGGAATGGGTAACAGTTGAATGATAGATCTGAACTCATAATGCACCTATGAAGAAAATGATGAAGAAGGGAATCTAGATCTGAAATGTATTTGTATTTTCTAGATTTGTTTATGGAATGAGATGAGGTGAACATCTATCTGAAGTGAATGGTAAAATATGAACTGAATATCTGATCTGAAGAAGTTTGCTGCCCTAAAATGTCTGAAGATATATACGCAAGTTTGTGACAGAGTAAGCGTGTATATACGCGGGTTTGATTAAGCGAAAGCGTGTATGGGTTGTGAAATCAGTTCTGAAATATGTGCAGAAGTATACGTGGGTTTATATGCATGTAAGCGCGTATATACACTGGATCAATGAAAGGAAAGCGCGTATGAAAAACTAGGGTTTGCTGAAGAATGAAGTATGAAATTTCTGATCTGTTCTGCTGTGTTATTTCTATCTGTTAATGATGTATGATTGAGCTTAAATGTGTGGAGTGGGTCCAGTCTGAAAATATGATGAAAAGTGGCCTGCAAGTTGTGTTCTATTGAAGCTATTGGATCCAGTGTGAAAATTGATGAAACGTGTCCTACGAGGCCGAGGTTGTAGCGTCTTCGCCCGTGGGTTGTGCTCCTTCCGCAGGAGCTGGTAACGAGAGCAGGTCGAGCTCTCTCGCAGAGGTAAATGAGAGCAAGGGTCGTAGCTCCCTTCTGTGAGAGAGGTTGGTAAACGAGAGCAGGGGTCGTAGCCCCTTCCAGAGAGGCTAGGCACCCAGCGTGTGTGGGTGCCTGCATCGGCATGAGTCCTGCCCGCACATGTTGTAAGATGTTTTCTTTATAATAAAATATTGAAGGCTGAGACAACGGCAGCGGTGGTTTTCTCCCAACTTGGGTTTCCACCTAAAATCCTGGTGTTCATGTGTGATGCTTATGTGTGATGGTTTATTCAGTTATTACTGCACATGTTTATTGTTAACTTAACATCCGATGAATGAATATTGCAAAGAACTAAGTTAAGAATTATCTGCATAATTAGATCTATGTTCATACGCGAGTTTTATGAAGGATATCCGCGTGTATACGCTAGTTGGCTTCAGCAAAGTAGCGTATGGGTTTTATTGAATTGAAAAGTGAAAAATTGTTGAGTATGCCCTAAATATTGATTCACCCCCCCCCTCCTTTCAATATTTTCCAACAAATTAGCATTTATATGTCCATCGTGCTTGATCGCTTGAAGGAGATCCGTCGCAATGGGAAGTCATGAAGGGATAATTTCTATAATGCCACCTCTATTCAATGGAAGTAATTTGTTATTCTGGAAGATACGAACAAAAGCATATCTGCAAATTCTTGGTGCAGAAGTATGGGCAATCATGGAAGAAGGTTATCAGTATCTGGCAAGTATTCTTACTGATGCAGCAGAAAGAAAAAAATATGAAGTCAATGCCAAAGCAGTCAATGTTTTGTTAGGAAGAATGTCTGAACCAGAATTTGCTAAAGTGATGCAGCTAAATTCAGCAAAAGAAATATGGGACAAAATCATTCCGAGCTATGAAGGAGATACAAAGGTAAAAAGTGCAAAACTCCAAACTCTCAGAATTGAATATGAAAATTTAAGGATGCATAGTGATGAGAGTATCGCCAGTTTCTTTTTATGTCTAGATGATATTTTAAATCGTATGAGAAGTTTGGGTGAAACCATAACCGATACTACTCTGGTGGAAAAAGTCTTAAGATCTTTGACTTCAAAATTTGAGTCAAAAGTATCAGCTATTGAAGAAAGGCAAGATCTGCAAACTCTTACTATTTTTCAACTACATGGTATTCTGACTGCTTATGAAATGAGACAAGGAGGTCCCTCTCAAATCAAAGAAGCTGCTTTTAAGGCGTGTGCAAAAGGAAAAGAAAAGGAAGTTGTCAAGGAATCAAGTTACATATTAGAAGAAGAAGAAGCAAATTTTGTGAGAAGACTCCAACCAGGTACTGGAAGATTCAAAGGTAAGCTTCCCTTCAAATGTTTTGATTGTGGAAGAGTTGGTCATTATGCTGCTAAATGTCCTTATAGAGAAAATCATGATAAAGGGAAACAATTTTTAAAGGGAAAGAGTTATTATGAAAATGAAGACAATAATGAAATGTCAAGTGAAGGTGAAGAAGATTCTGACCAAGATCTACTAGTGCTCATGGCAAGGAAGCAAAAGAAGAAGGCTACTCAAAAGGAGATTTCTCAGAAAACATGTGCAGCAGAAAATGAGGAAAATAAAACAGGTATTGAATGTGGTTCTTGTGATTCACTTTCTTGTGCATGCAAAAGTAAAGATAGTGAAAGTAATGTTATGTATGTAGAAGAATATCTCAAGATTAAAGTTGAAGATCAACAAAGATCATTTAAAGAAAAATACGGTATCTACAATGAGATGATCTCTCAACTGAAAGGACAGATAGAAATTCTGAATGAACAGGTAGACAAGTATCAAAAGTTGTACAATTATGGAAGCAATCGAAACAAAAGACTTGAAGTAGAAATCAATGATCTAAATGAAGATCTGGAAAAATCAAATAAGAAGAATGAAGGACTTGAAGCAGAAATCATCTCTCTGAGAGTAGATCTTGAAGCATCAAATAAGAAGAATAAAGAACCTCTACAATCATTTGAAAAGGAAGGACTTGAAGCAGAAATCATCTCTCTTAAAGAAGATCTGGAAAAATCAAATAAGAAGAATGAAGAACTGCTACAAACATGTGAAGATCAATAAAATTGGTTGAAGGAAGAAATCTTAAAATTAAATGATCAAGTAGAAGAAGGAAAAAGGGTCGAAGAAAGCATGAAGAAGCAATCCCAAAAATTGGAGGTTGAGGTAAACATTCTCAAAGGTAAATTAGAAGAAAAGGATAAACTCTTGAGGTTTCAAGATAGTACTAAGATTCTGGACAATATTCTTAGTAATCAAAGGTCTCCTGCTATTAAACTTGGTCTTGGTTTTCATGAAAGGAGAATCTAGTTCACAAGGAAGTGCTAAATATTCAAAGGATTTCAATGCAAAACCTGAAGAGTTGAAAGAAACAAGAAGTCAACCGACAATCATGAACACTCAAAAGAAATCATTCAATAATGTTGAATGCTTTAAATGTCATAATTATGGGCATGTTGCAGCCAATTGCAGAAGAAGAATGTTTCAGTCACATACAAACAGATTCTACACAGAAAGGTACTTTGGTTTCTTCAAGGGATATTGTTTTTCATGCAGCAAGTATGGTCATAAAGCAGCTGATTGCAATAGAAGGAAGAATAGAACAACACATTATGATCCTTATGCTTACTTTTCTGGTCACATAAGATGCTACACTTGTAACAAGTATGGTCATGTAGAAAAAGAACGCAGGATGAATAAATCTGAAAAATTGGAGAACTTCCAGCACACTAAAAGAAATTTCAAGCAAAGCTGGAAAAAGGAGGACTGGTCAGAAACGTAGGGAATATTGACCCTACTGCAGTCATCCACTTCTAAAGCTTACTTCTCTTAATGACTGCAGGAGTAATGTGAGATACATTATAGGGATTAGTAATGTATCGTCACAGGGGGAGCTATGTATGGTGATTCCCATGATTGTTTTGGTTATTCTGGTTATGTTTATTTCTGACAGAGCATCTGATGTGAAGAATATAGGTACAGGTGGTACAAAATCAGGGGGAGATGAAGGAATGTGAAGTTTTCAATGTTTCACTTTCCATACGCGAGTTCTGTGAACTAAAGCCGCATATACACGCGAGTTACAGTGGAGACAGACGTGTATGCATTGATGATAAGAGAATTGGTACGACAACTAAAGATCAGGAGCACAGGTTCAGGGGGAGCATCAGTCTGACTACTAATGATTGTATTATTGGCACTATATCTGCTTATTTATCAGTTCTAAATGATGATGACATGATATATGGTTTCTTATGATGAGATTATGGATGAGCCCTATTTGCTTTTTGCTGAAGAGTATTCTTTGTTTTCACACATGGATGAGATGGAAGTCTTATGATTCAGAGATAAGGACAGATCATGCAGAGATTGTTGCTGATAACTTGTTGTTGAAAGAGTTTCAGGTTGCACAAGCTAAGAAGGAGTAAACTGTTGTACAAGTTCAGGGGGAGCATTAGCCTTGTTGAGTATAATGCATTGTTGGCATTATAATGATTCTGAAATATGATCTCTTCTTTGAGGTCCTTTAGTACTTGTTATAAAAATTCATATTTGTAATTTGATGAAAAGGTCATGTTGAGACCTATGATGTAAAATTGTAATATTCAGTCATGTAAGGACTTGTTCAAATATGTAAACCCACTTGGTTGGGTAGTTGAGTTAAAATGTGTAAACCCACTTGGTTGGGTACTTGAGTCTCATATGTAAATCCACTTGGTTGGATCTTTGATGTAAGTATGAGTCCTTGGAGATAGGAAGGTCATAAAGTCATGTACTTCATTGAAAAATATGTTCAGCATGAACTCAGGGGGAGCATGGTAACTTCAGTGTACATCAGATCTACAGCGCTTGTCTTTCTACATGAGGAGAAAAACCTTGTGTTAGTTTTGATCCGCCCTTTGCCCTTGATGTCAAAGGGGGAGAGTAACATGGTGTTTGAATAATAGGAGAGTAACATGGTTATTGTATAATGGTTATAATCAATGTATCTATCTGTTGTGGTGCTCAAACACCATCGTGGTTGCCATCAAGTCCAAAGGGGGAGATTGTTGGCAATATGATGCAGAGTGTTGTCCTTGATGGCAACCCACTTGATGAAGATGATGGAAACCTACTTAATGAAGTTGTTCTTGATGCTTTATGAGTTTATTAATGATGTAAATCTAATTTTCTACAAGCAGCTTAGAAGTACTAGAGAAAGAAATATGAGTAAGGGCCAGAACAAGGGTGAAAAGTGTATGTCACAAGGCATACGCGGGTTTTCTTAGGAGAAGTAGCGTATGCACGCGGGAAATAATGTTCCAAGTCGCGTATGTTCAATTGCGCTCTAAATGTGTAAAACCAGGGGTAACTACCATGGTTTTGACCCATTGTATTGAGCGTTGGATTGTTTATGTGATCCCGTCCAGGAATACCATCGGAAGTTATGTGGTTTTGACTCATGGTATTGATAAAGGGTAAACCTATATAAGGAGAAGAAAATCATTGTGCAAAGCGTGTGCAAGATGTCTGGGTTTTAATGAATACTTCTCTCTCAAGTATATCTGTATGGAATGGGTAACAGTTGAATGATAGATCTGAACTCATAATGCACCTATGAAGAAAATGATGAAGAAGGGAATCTAGATCTGAAATGTATTTGTATTTTCTAGATTTGTTTATGGAATGATATGAGGCGAACATCTATCTGAAGTGAATGGTAAAATCTGAACTGAATATCTGATCTGAAGAAGTTTGCTGCCCTAAAATGTCTGAAGATATATACGCAAGTTTGTGACAGAGTAAGCGCGTATATATGCGGGTTTGATTAATCAAAAGCGCGTATGGGTTGTGAAATCAGTTCTGAAATATGTACAGAAGTATACACGGGTTTATATGCATGTAAGCACGTATATACGTTGGATCAGTGAAAGGAAAGCGCGTATGAAAAACTAGGGTTTGCTGAAGAATGAAGTATGAAATGTCTGATCTGTTCTGCTGTGTTATTGCTATCTGTTAATGATGTATGATTGAGCTTAAATGTGTGGAGTGGGTCCAGTCTGAAAATATGATGAAAAGTGGCCTACAAGTTGTGTTCTATTGAAGCTATTGGATCCAGTGTGAAAATTGATGAAACGTGGTCCATAGAGGTGCTGAGGGTTGTAGCCTTCAGTCAGGGGGTTGTAGCTCCCTTCCAGGAGAGGTTGGTAAATGAGAGCAGGGGGTCGTAGCTCCCTTCCAGGAGAGGCTGGTAAACGAGAGCAGGGGGTCGTAGCTCCCTTCCAGGAGAGGTTGGTAAACGAGAGCAGGGGGTCGTAGCTCCCTTCCAGGAGAGGCTAGTAAACGAGCGCATGTGGGTGCCTGCGTACTGGTATGAGTCTGCACCAGTACATAATTTGTAAAATGTTTTCTTTATAATAAAATATTGAAGGCTAAGACAACGGCAACGGTGGTTTTCTCCCAACTTGGGTTTCCACCTAAAATCCTGGTGTTCATGTGTGATGCTTATGTGTGATGGTTTATTCAGTTATTACTGCACATGTTTACTGTTAACTTAACATTCGATGAATGAATATTGCAAAGAAATAAGTTAAAAATTATCTGCATAATTAGATCTCTGTTCATACGCGAGTTTTATGAAGGATATCCGCGTGTATACTCTAGTTGGCTTCAGCAAAGTAGCGTATGGGTTTTAGTGAATGAAAAAGTGAAAAATTGTTGAGTATGCCCTAAATACTGATTCACCCCCCCCCCCCCTCTCAGTATTTCTCCCAACAGTACTTGCTTGGTTGACATTAATAACAACCATTTTTTAACAAATAATTAACTTTACTCTATATCATACCTGTTGAATACTAAAATTTACAATAAAAAAATCAACAATTAACTTCAATAAAAAATTAACAATTAATTCTACTCCATAACTATTGGATATTAAAATCTACAATCAACATTAAAAAAACAAAATAACCAATGCTTAACTCACTTTCCCTCTCTTTGAAAACATACGTAAGGCATGCTTATTTGCTTGGAAATGGGTCAATATGACATTTAGTAGATTCTATGAATTTTCTCTCCAAGTACATTTACACAAACTAAAATGAAATATTGATCAACAAAGCTAGAGGATGGTTTGATTTACAAAATAACATCTTTAAGATTCAATAATCTTGTGAATGTAATGAAAAATGCACTACAATTGTCTGGTTAAACTAATTTCTAGAATTATATTAAATATTTCGTTGACTACCTAGATCTGTTTTTTTTTTTTTTGCTCGTTTAGACTAATCCTATTCTTCCCTTTTTTTTCTCCTTCCATTCCACCCATGGGTTTCGAACCGGTGACCTTACAGAACGGAGTGCCTTAACAGCGCACCCCATCACCAACTGTTCTACACCACATGGGCGACTACCTAGATCTGTTACAGTTCAAAGTAAAATAATTTTGAATTGACGTGGCTACAAATGAAATTGATTGTGTGGAATATAACATATATTTGGTTGTTGGGAGCTCAATTTTAAGTTAAGCTCTTCTCTCTCTTAGTCCAAAACATTGAAATTTTTTCTTGATAAGTTTGACAAAAAATAGAAAAGTTTTAAAGAAGTTCCATACAACAATTTTCTTAAGAAGAGGTGTAGACTTAATTGTAAATAAATAAAATTCATTGTTACAAAAATATAAAAATGATATATTTGGATTATTTTAATAAGGGGATAAATTTAGTCTTTCAATAAATATCTCTATGATTAAATATTTCTACCAATGCAATAATTAATGCTCTATAATTGAATGATAAAGAGAACTTAAAACTATATTGAATGTTGAGTTTATTGCCTAGAACTGCCAGAGTTCAAAAACAAATTGATAATGATATTTTACGAAAATATGGATTTTGATTTATGTGGCCACGGATTGAATTGATCGTCTAGGATGTAACATATATATTGTTTCTTGGAGCTCAAGGGTCTAAGCTTTTCTTTATCTTACTTAATAAGTAAATTTACACAAAATAAGTAAATTTGATAGAGTATTAATAAAATCAATTACATGTCATCTCATTATTGTATTTTGAAGTACAATATAAACCGTAAAATTCAAGGCTCAAATTTTTGTGAATCAAGACAACAAAAATAAATAAATAATTAGATGTCACTATAAAACACATTTACCCTAATATTAAGACAAGAATATGCATAAAAACACATACAAAAATATATTGATAAAAAACTTATATCATACATTTATGATAAAAAGTGAAAGTATTATCTTATCCTATATCCGTAATAACAACACAAACAAAAATACACTCACAACTAAGGAAAGATAATACATTTATGATAAAATGTGAAATAAAATACTTTCATGATAAAATGTGGTAGATAATACATTCATGGCATAATGTGATGGAACTATCTTATCCTTGCGAAAACGTATAAAGATGATCTTGATTAGTGTTGTTGTCTAACATTTTGTCAGAATTAATGGAGAAAGCTAGACTTAGGTGTTTGTTTTGATAAGGATAGGATTGAGACTCTAAGATTAGGTATGAGATCCTACTATCTAGGGAATGGTTCAAACCACCCACTTACTATGAAAGACTATACGCACGAGGTTCTTCTGAATGAATCACAGTGCGATTGTGTGGAGTGCCTGGGCACTCTCCAGGTATCTCACCTTGAGAGCCACTTAATTAATAGTATATTAGTTTTTTTCATGGTACCAGAGCATAGGATCAGAGGCCTGTGTGTTTTGAGGCTAAGTCCTTGGAGTCTGAGGAGATTCGTGGACATGCCGAAGTTGAGTATGGTGGAGATAGAGTAGCGAATATACTCGCATGTGGCTTTGTTGTCTCCAATCCAATGCGCAGTGGAAGCAGATGGGATCTATATTCAAATTTCCAATTTGAATTCCCGCGTTCAAATTTGGTGGAAGAACAGCACTCGAATTTGGAGCTGCTACAAAGTTTAGGTTGCATTGGTGATTTGCTTCAGATTTGGCTGTGTGGCATGGAAGCCAAAGTCTGCACCAGAAGATTCTACGATTGAAGAGCTTCCAAAGGGAGAATTTTCTCGCTTGCATGATAATAGGGTTTTTGGAGCTCTTGAGAGGACCGAGGGGAGTCAGAAAGAAATCTGGAAGCCAGATAAGCTGGATTTTTTCCAATATGTCTGCACTTTTACACATATTTGACCCTTATGATATTTTTTTCATGTTGCTTGGTGGTTTTATTAATGACAATGATTATCAAGAGATACAATATGCTCTGCTACAGCGTGAGATTGAAGACTCACTGTTCATTCTTCAAGAAGGGAGTAAAGAGTAACATATTGTTGAATATCAATTGGATGAGCCACATGAAGTTGATTGCAAAGACTTGGAAGAAGAAGAAAAAGTTGGAAAGAACTCAAATTATGAGGATCTCATGAATGTTTCTGAGTGTGCAGATGCTAGCAACAACAACAAGGAAAAAGCAACAAAATTTGAAGAGGAATTGAAGTTTCTTGAAGCATGGCTTGAAATGCCATATTTTTATGAAGTCAACAAAGAATTTGCACCAATGAATGTTGAAGACAACGAGGATGATGTTCAAATGTTTGACATCGGAAGTAGTGAGAGAAAAAATTCTCCTACCAAGCTTGTACTTTCTAAAGTGTTGTCAATTACAAGCAATCAAGATATAAAGAATGACAGCCTACAATCAAGATGGAGGAGGATTAGAGTTCAAGTGTTCCATCTTTCGGGAATAAAACATAAAAAGGAGGAGAAGATCTATCACTACCTCATGGCAAGAAAATTAAAGATGAAACCTTGCAGAGGAATGAACAAGTATGGACTCTCAAGCAAGAAGACTAAAATGAAAACTTTGTTATCAAGATTTTTATGTACTATTGTAAGCCTAGCTGAGACTAGACCAGCAAGCATATGCTATTCTTTCAATACTCTTTCTCCATTAAGGGGGAGTGTTATAATTAATGGAGAAAGCTAGACTTAGTTGTTTTTTGTGATAAGGATAGGATTGAGACACTAAAATTAGATCTGAGATCCTATTATCTAGGGAGTGATGCAAACCACCCTCTTAGTGTGCAAGACTATATGTATGAGATTCTTTTGAATGAATCACAATGCGATTGTGTGGAGTGCTTGGACACTCTCTAGATATCTCACCTAAAGAGCCACTTAATTAATAGTATATCAATTTTTATCACATTTAAAGATCCTCTTTCTCAACCCAAAATAGTCATTTTAGACCTGTTAAAGCATTAACACTATTGCTGGAATAGTTTTTTTTTCAGCATGAAAAAATACAGCTGGTTTATATAATGTACCAGAGCAAAATAGGTTTCAATCTTTAGTTGATCAACATCAATTCAGGGCTACATTTTTTGAGGGCTAACCTCATACTTGGTCAGTAAACAAAAATGGAAAAAACATAAAATATTCTAGTGAGATTTTACCACAAACAGGAAGCAGCTACATAGCATTTAAAGCGGGACAATAGTCACAGATATCTTTTTTTGGTCAAAACAGAGCCCTGTGCTCCACACAGAAACAGCTGGAAAGCTCCCACTGTGAAATCTAAGTCTCTTTTTTCAGCATGTGGTTGAGCTGTAGGGAAACATTTGCAATAAGAAAACAGCAAAGATCCTGGCGACAATCGCCCAGCCAAAATGTAGGAGTATGTTTGTTCAGGTGTCCTTCCAGTTATGCTAGATTGATCACTCCTTCAGCTATTGTTCCCTGTGAATTAATGAACTCGTAATTCATGTATCCAAAAATAATCTCCAGACCCTTCTTTGAAAGCTGGTATGCTTCCTTGTTTTTATCCCTGTACACATGACAAAAGGAGATAAAAGTGAACTTTTCCTTTAGTATATGAATACGTTCAATCCAGGGTTTAGATTAGATTTGTTGTTCATATGATCGATTAGTATTTTAGAATCTCCAAAGATCCATAATTTTTCCACACACAGAAGTGACGCCACCCATAGAATTCCCCAAAGAGCCATGCATTTTGCTCTCGTATTAGTACCCATACCACCGTTCCAGAAGAATTTGTATTGGCAATTTGGAGAAAGCATTAGCCAAACACCACAACCGCAATTATTATTTTGTGCAGCCCCATCAAAATATCCTGTCTGGAAATGTAAATCACGAGGTCTGTTCCTCCTGGAAAAATCCACAAGCTGCTTCTCAATAGTCCTTTTCCTCTCCCAGCAAATTAAGATTTGGTTAAAAGTTTTATCCGGCCAGCAAGGTCTCCCTTCAAAAATGATTCTGTTTCTGTTTATCCAAATATTCCCGTGGAATAGAATGGGTATGGCTCTAAAAAAATTTCCCCTACTGAACCACCACCTTATGCAATCCACAGTGTTCGAGTACTCTCGGATTGGGAAATTCCATTTATAACACAGCATTTCCAAAACTTTCTTTGCAAAGGGCCACAGATAGAAAAGGTGTTGGTTATCTTCACCATCCGCACGGCATAACAAACAATAACTCGAACCCTGCCAACCCCGTTTTTGCAAGTTATTCCAAGTATTTTTTTTATCCCTCCAAACGAGCCATAGAAAAATAATCTTTTTTATTTCGACCTTGACCTTCCAAATGAACTTAAACCAGATGTCTGCACCCAAAAGAAACTTTGATTCTATGAGGGTCTGATATATATATTTTACCTTCAGGCCGCTCTCAATTGTTTTATCTCTCCATATAAGCCTATCACCCGCAGGGATTTTACTTAGTCCCAAATGTCTGAGAGAAACAGAAAGATTTGCCTAAGATTGTTCCCATCTATGATTCAAACCTATGTCCTTGAAATACTTCCAAATCGGGATCTCATTTTCCCAATTAGCAATAATCTGTTTTAAGTAAAAGAAGCCACCTTGGTTTAGTGCCAGGATTAATGCTCCATCAATGTCACGAAAATTATCAATTCCCAGCATGTTGGTACAGCCGATTAGGATTTTCGAGCCATCCCCAAAAAACCAATTCAGATTTCTGTGTACAGTCGGCCAAATTAAACTGAAGCCCTTCCAAATATTTGATTGCTTCTTGTGTGCCTTCCATCCCTTAGTGGCTATTGACTCCATAGACTCCTATCCCAAATATTTCCCTCTAATGATATCTTGCCATTTTCCCTTGTAATTTAGGCCCCTCCACAATGATTTGGTGAGCAAGGATTTACCAAAAATCTCCAAATCCTTTATGCCCCATCCACCTTTATCTTTCGGAATTGCAATTGTATCCCATCTAGCTAAGTTCATGCATCTCTTATCTCCTCTTCCTCCCCATATGAACTAAGCCATAATCTTTCTAATGTCATTTAAAATCTGTTTTGGGATCACATATAGATGTGCCCAAAAAACAGTTTGTTGTTGAAAGACTGCTTGTGTTAATATCAATCTGCCCCCCTTTGAGAGCCATTTTTCTAACCACATGTTGAATTTATTTTTGTACTTTTCAATAATCTATCTCCAATCATCAATTGTGTATTTCAATGGTTTCAACCTAAATCCCAAGTAAACCAGACCTCCGGAAAGATCAGCTCTTCCACATTTAAAAAATGAAGTTATATCGCTTATTACCCCTTCCTCTCCACCTACACAATATAAGAAAGACTTACCTTCGCTGATCAGCATACCTGTAGCCTCACAAAAAACCAGAAAGATGTTTTGAAGTATCTGCCAGCAATTTCTCCGTAACATTCCAAATATTAAAATGTCGTCTACAAAGAGGCTATGGGAGGCATTCAAATTAGTGCCAACATTAATCCCGTAGAAAGAGCCATCAACAACAGCCTTTCTCAATTTCAAACTCATAGCATCCATCATTAGAATAAATAGAAGCGGAGATAAAGCACACCCCTGGCGGAGCCCCCTACTAGGAAAGAAGAAATCAGAGGCTGAACCATTGATGATTACCGCCATGGATAAATTGGTGCAGCAGCCCATCACCCACTCCACAGCCTCTCTGTCTAAACCAATCCTGTAAAGAACAAGTCTCATATATACCCAATCCATTCGATCGAAAGCCTTATTTAGATCGATCTTTAAAACCGCGACATCCTTCTTTTCGGATTGAATGGAGTGAATGATCTCTTGTGTGGTCGCCACAACGTCATGAATACTTCGTTGTTTCAAGAAACCTGATTGTTCAGGCGTAATAAATTTGGACAGGGCACCCTTCATTCTTTCAGCTATAGCCTTGGAAATTATTTTATATAGAGTATTGCATAAAGATATAGGTCTATAATCGTTAAAGGATACAGGCCCTTTTTTCTTGGGTATTAATGCCAAAAAAGTGGAATTAATGGCACCTTTTATCTTGCCACTTATCTGAGCTTCCTCCACCATTTCAGTGAGTAGCGTTATGAAATCTTCCAAAAAGTGTATGAAAAAATCCGGCGTCCAACCATCCGGACCCGGACTTTTGTCAGTACCAAATGATTTTAGCACTGCAGTTACCTCTTCCGGTGTGACCTTTTTCTTGAAACACCTTAACTCCTGTTGATCGAACATTACTGGGTATTGTTGTATCATTTCCATCTTTGCATCTGAGACTTGCACCTCCCTTCATTTATATAGAGCACCAAAATATTTCACCGCTACCCTCTTAACTTCTTCAGTAGTGTGAACTGATTTATCACCGTCTTCAATGCCCCAAATGGTATTTGCCCGTCTCCTCCCAGATGCATATTTATGAAAAAACTTGGTGTTTTGGTCTCCAGCATCCAACCATAAGGCTCAGCTTTTCAAACGCCAAGTCATCTCCTTCCTGAAAAGATATGTTTTTAATTCTTCCTCTAATACTTTGAGCCTTTCCCAATAATCTCCAGCTTGTCTACCTTCTTCAATGTCAAAGAGTATCCGAGCTTTCTCCACCTGTATAATCTGAATTTTGTCATTTGTTTCCCAGATTTTCCCTTTTTCCCACAGCCGAACAGCCTTCTTAATTTCTTTCATGGTATCTGTTAAATAATCCATCGCAGATACACCAGCTTGCCTCTGATATAATTTAAGCTGGTTTTTAATAAGGGTGTTAAAACTCTCGTCTTCAAGCCAAGATCTGTTAAATTTGAAGGGATATCCCTTAGGTTTCCTCTCAAATTCCCAGTTAAGAGAAATCGGCCTGTGGTCTGACAGATTCAAATCATCTACAGAGGCCAAACCCCCCCCCCCCCCCATAACTGCTTTCAAATCAAAGCTGATCATAAATCTATCGAGCCTCTTTCCTATAAACTCATTCCCGCTTCTGCCATTTAGCCATGTAGGGGAATTTTCTCCATTTTAATATCAATCAAATCAGCCTGAACAAAAATGTCTCTAATGGCGTTGGCAGCAGGGTCAATTCTCTTCTTCACACCCCAGCTATCTTCTGCATACAGAGCCACATTGAAATCACCTGCAAAGATGACATTGCGCAGTTCCAATAGTCCACACCGTTCCATTTTTACCCAGAAAGAGAGCTTGTCGCGGTATGGAGCATATAAATTTACCACATGGATTCTCTGACTATATCCCCAACCAAAACCTGTAAGCAGCATTCCACCATAAAAACCGAAGGCTTTTAGAGAGAACCACCTTGGATTCCACATTGCTGCGAGTCCCCCGGATAGTCCATTTGCACTTTTAGCAGCAATGTGCCATTCTGGTAACATTTTCTGAAAGTAATCATAGGTGCATTCCGCAGAATTCATGGTTTCTTGAAAAAGAAGTAAATAAGGCTTAGAAATAGAAATGTAATCCCTCAACAATAAAAATTTCCAAAAATCCCCCAGCCCCCTAACATTTAAAGCAATGATATTCATGGGGGAACCTCGGATGTCTGGGTCAACGCTCCAAGGACCCTTCCTATAGCTAAAGATACTGGGATATCCCGAAAAGATCTTTCCGACAGAATATCATTCAGATCCGACACAAGTGCCAGTTTTTTCTTCCTCTTAGACTTGTCTTTGCCTCTCCTAATAGTAACATTAGACCTTGATGAGGTGTTGATTATAAAGGAGGGGGAATGTGGACCCATTTTCACAATAAGAGGTTTCAAGGTGACCTCTTGATTTAGTAGTAAACATTCAATATCGGATCCAATAGAATTGTGTGGAGACAAAGGTTCACAAGGGTTAACAATAGGGTATGGAGAACCCACATTGGGGGAGAGAGGGGAGTTCACTTCATGCAAATGACCAGCACCCATTGGTTTCGATGCAATCCCCAATGCCGAGATTGACGGAATATGCAAAGAATGGCAAATATTTTTAACAGGTGAAAGAGATTGGGGCACATTGCCCAGGTCCCTGTGACAAAGTTTTGGGGGCAACATGGCGGGCATAGAGTCATCCATTTTAGGTAAGCCCGAAACTTTATCACCGAGTTCGAAGTACCCCCCTGTCCCACTCTTAGTGCTATCCTCTCCCAGTCCCAAAGCCCCCTCCTCGTTTGACTGACCATGACGCATAAAAACTAGACTCGCCACAGGTGTCTTGGGAGGAAACAGACCATATTGTGAATCCACAGAAACAGAACCGGATCTATTCTCAACACTCGTTTCATAAGAGGTTTCCACAGAGTGAGAAATAGACTTACCCGGAAGAGTCACCACACTTGCAGAAGGCTTGCAGAGTGTAGTTCTATCCTCAGGGAGCTTTGGCCGCGACATCATGTTCTGCCAAGAATTTCCTTTATCCCTCTCGCGAGCACATTGTTTTCGCAAATGTCCGATCTCATGTCAAATGTGGCAGCGGAATGGCATTTTCCAGGAGTCGATGATCTGTCTGTGAGTCCTGCCATCCCAATGCAGATCAACGTGGGCCGGTAAACCCCCTGAAAATTAAACCTCCACCAAAACCCATGCATTTCTTTTGTCGTAAGCCTCGTTGCATCGTGGATCAACGAATCTGCAAACACCAATGCTATCACTGATGGCACACAGTACTTTGTAATTCCAAAAGTGGAGCGGTAGGCCGTATAATTTCATCCACATAATATGATTTACAAGTGCATTTGTGCGTGGATGAAAGCTCGCATCCCATCGGTGCAAAGCCAAAAAGCACCACCCTTTGACCCAGGTTTGGCGCAGGACATCAATAACATCCTCATCCTTCTGTAAATGAAAACAGAGCAAACCCGCTTCTAACCTGCTAACCCGGGGGATGTAACCTAACAGCTTCTCCCACTCCTGAAATAGCCACTCCATCAAATTGCTGCTCCGATGGCCATCGAACTTTCATCGCCCAACAACTACTCTCATTGATAACCCCTCGACATCCTCCCACAAAACATCAGACCCAAAGCTAAGGAGGCAAACTTCTGGGTTAATTTTGAAGGTTTTAAACTTCTGAGCAGCCTTTCTTCGCGGAGAAATCAGACTAGTAGTCTGCAAGGAAGAGTGTTTACCTGCAATAGAGTCCTGGTCAGTTCAGTCGATGGGTGGGTTTGGTCGGTCCTTACCAATCGCACCCAAAGTATGGCCTTCCTCTGCCACCCTGATGGCATGCAGAAAGGACGAGTCGAGCAGTGCCAAGTCACATTCATTTATATATTGGGAGAGTTCCGCCATCCAGTCTTTTTGCCAGCCTAGTCCACGTATTCTCTTGTTTCTCCAGTATACTCACGACCACCTACTATCCTCCTTCCACGTATGAATACGAACACCACATCATGCCGGAGAGAAGTTATAAGAATCAGATAAAAATGGAGAGCTGCAGTAAAAAACAATGGAATTATATAGAATCAGTCATCTCCGATGAATATCCCTCCATCCATCATTAAATTCCATTCAATGGTGACAGAGATCACGATATTAAGGAGACGTTGACAGAGTAACAACCACTCCTATGACGTGCCAGAAATAACCAATTTACCACTCCTTCCCCATAACGTAAATGGCTATGAGCCGCCCAAGTACAGGAGAAAGGGAGAGAATGAACCACCTCCATGGATGCACCATTACGGCTTGATCTTCCACTCCCACAAAAAAGATATACCCGTCCAAATCAAGAGCTCCTTTGGAAAGCGGGAGAACATCCGGGATAGATAAATTTGAAAAATTTGGTAGGTTATTGAAAGAAATAACCGCCGGAAGAGCCGAATGGCCGATGTCCAAACAGATACAGGCAGAAGCATACCATGGAGGAAAAACGCTACCAGTAAGAACCTTGATTAGCCAATCTCAAAGAAAATAATTAATTTTCTTCGCAGCAACATGTTAAGCAGCTTCCGAAATTCCACCACCTTTCGCACAGCTTGACCTTCATGTTCTTACAGGGTCGGCTTGGTCTGAAAGAGAAAATCCAGTTAACAGTCACCCATTGTCTCACCGGTTCCTCTAGTATCGTCTCCTCAAAGACCAACCAGTTCACTAGAACAAGAATACCCTTCTCGACTCCATTGCTCCTCAGATCCAGTTCTTTTTTCCTCTGAAATCAGTTTATAGAAAATCTTGAATTTCCTGTTGGTAAAATCCATGGGAGTCGCTGCTACCATAGCTAAAGTTTTGCATCTCAACCACTACTAGTTGAACTTCCGCTCCAAATCTCCATTCCCTCTACTGTGTAGAGCATTTCCACCTGCTGGCACCGTTGTGGTACAATTTATTATCCCTTGGTCAAAGAGGGACCGAGCCGATTTGAAGATTTGGAAGAAATGGCAAAGAATTTGCTAGCTGCCATATGCGTCGCGCAACAAACCCAGTGCGTCGCGCAGCTTCAATGTGTCACGCGTGAGCAAGTTTACACAATGGGAGCCGACCCAATGCGTCGTGCTCGCCAAATGCGTCGCAACACCCAGCCAATGCGTCGTGCAGGGAAATTTCAACACTATCTCAGTTCACCATGATCAAAGAATGAGAAATCTGCAGACCTAGGTGCGGGCATTTTAGCCCTGTGCTCCAACAATGAGTATAGTTTAGGTTAACGATGGTTAGGTTTGGGGCATTGTTGGAATAGTTATACGATGGATGGATTGAATCCGTTAAGTTAATCAACCATTTAGAAAACTCTCAATTGGATAAGATATTGATCAACCACTTAGAAAACTCTCAATTCCGTAAGATATCACACTTAACCATTTTGATTATATAATGGGTATTTTTTTCAATATTAAACACCATTGTATCATAATCTTGAAATGTTACCACCAAGTTGTTCAACCATTTTAAAAACGCTGAATTGGGTAAGACATAACAGGTAACCATGTGATACATGCCCTATCCACGGATTTACAATAAGTATATCTTTTTTTGGGCTACCGTGCTTAAAAAATCGTGCCTGGAAAACCTTGGAGTTTACTGACCTATACTCTAATACATCAACCATAACATTTTACCGAACCGTTACCATAACGTTATACCAAACCTTTACAATTGTTTATCGTTACCAATAATTATTGGAGTTAATTCATTTCTCTAATTAACTGACTTTTAATTAATTAAAATGAAGTATTAATCTCTTCCTTTATCGTATTCTCTCTTTCTCAAATTTATTTAAAACATAATAGGTATGTTTTGGTGGAGTAATCATCGCATTTTTATGGAATTTGTAATTTCTACCTTGGTGATTCTAGTTACCGGTTTGGAAGTTTATCAATACTTGTTGGTTTTAGTGTAATGGCCAAATAGGTAACTAGCATCACCAATTTAGGAATTACTGATTGTTTTTTTTTTTACACCAAAACTAGCAAGTATTGGTAAAATTTCAAACTGGTAACTAGGATCACCAGAGTGTGCGGTGATTACTCCAACACCCCCTCAAACACACTAAGTGGAATCAACACTTTCTCATAAACATGATGTTACATTTTGCAATATCATGCATCTAAGCGCCATGGGCATTGAAATTCATATGGATATTTATAAATTTAATTATGAAAAACACTTGGGCATTGAAATTTACAAGGATATTTATAAATTTAATTATCAAAAATTAAGTATGAGTGAATTTTATATTAAACAAGATAATTTTATATTTTTATGGCTATAAAGATAAAGGAAATGTGTCATTTGTTAATATATATATATATATATATATATATATATATATATATATATATATATATATATATATAAAACAATTCAATTCATATTATTATATATAAGGGGTATGTATAACGTTTTCCATACTAAATATGAAATTAACAAACCACGCCTCATAAATATTCATCTCAACTTTAAATTTATTATATACCTTAACTAAAAATCATATCTCTGAAAATTATATTTTAATATACTAATCATACACATTATCATTGAAAATTTAGGATTCAATTACAATCTTTCTAACAAATAAGCCAATGTAAAATGTATTTGCATTTAGATGTAAGATAACATTGTATTTGCATTTAGATGTAAGATAATGAGGAAAGTAGTCTAAGTAATTTTTATTCTATTGTTGGTGTTTAGAGTTTCTTGTTTTTCGTATTCATTGAAAATAGTATGTCATGTTCTTAAAAAATAATAAATTTTATTTTCATTAATGTCTGCCAAAGTATTAACCTAATCTTTAATTTTATATAACTTGAATGTTTAGATTATATACAACTTTTTTAACTTATTAATGGGCTGAGATTAATTATTAAAATACAACTATATATTATTTATATAATTTGAATGGATAGTAAATTATCTCACCCATTTAATAATTACTTAAATATACCTTTAACAAAAAAGTTTACCACATTGAATTTCCAAATTAAGTAAAATTTTAAACATCTTTACTCTTTATTAAAGTCAATACCATTTCCTAAATCAAAGGAAAAAAGTTAATTCAACACAAACAATCAAAATCCAAAATCTGTTAATATTTATTTTAATTAAATATTTGAAAAATGAATCTTTAAAAAGAAAACTCATGTTCTATGGATAAATTAAAATATTTAAAAATATAAATATTTCCCCATCAAAATTGCAATATTTCAAAATTTAAATAAATAAAATTCTAAATAAACCGGAGTTATAGTAAATAAATAAAATATATATATAAACTAGATGTATGGTAAATAAATAAAAACTTCTTTTTATATTTACTCCATAAAATTTTTAAAACTTCTTTTTATATTTACTCCTTAAAATCTCAATAATGTCGGCTTAAACAATAATTTACAAAACCATATAAATAAACAATTAAAAATTCATTAAAAAATAAATTTATTATAATATGAAGAGGTTTAGGAACACTAAAAAAAGATATTGTAAATAAATAAAAATATAAATAAACTAGAGCTATGGTAAATAAATAAAACCCTTTTTTATACTTACTCACGAGGTATGGTAAATAAATAAAAATATAAATAAACTAAAGGTATGGTAAATAAATAAAACTTTTTTTATGTATTTACTCCATAAACCTCTATATTTACAAAAAGTCGAAAAGGAGATTTTATTTAGGTGAAGCCTATGTCCCCCCAAATACCATGGGACAAATTATTATTAATACCATGGGACAAATACCATGGGACAAATACCATGGGCCAAATACCATATTTATAAAAGAGTTATGGTAAATAAATAAATATAAAAGAAGTATAAATTGGTAAGGTAAATAAATAAAAATATGTCAAATAGGATTAGAAATCAACATCTAATTATATATCAAGTCTATGGTCCAAATACCAGGGACTAACTTATTATTATTATCAGCAAAAAAAAAAAATTATTAATCCTAACATTAATATTAAGTTATTAATATTAATAATATTATTATTGTTAAATATAATAGTCATATTAATATATTATAGTATTAATATTATTGAATTTACTAACGTTAGATTAATACAATATTAATTTGTCATATTATGATGTATATTAATATATCATGATATATATATTAATTCTAGATATATATGGGAGGGAAGAACAAAGACATATCATAGAGGTGGAGAAATAGGCGGAGTGGTAAGGGAGAGATGGAGGTAAACTGAAGGAGAGGGGAGAGAAGGAATGAAGAGAGAGAGAGGGGGAGAGGAGTGAGAGAGGTGGAGAAGGAACAAAGGCAGAGGGAGACATAAATATGGAAGTGGGAGAGAGAAAAGGAGAGAGGGAGGGAGAAGGTGAGAGGATTGGAGGGTAGAGAAGGAGAGGGGGGGGGGGAGGGAGAGGGATGTAGGAGAGAAAGGGAGAGAGAGGAAGGATGAGAGGAGGAGGAGAGAGGTAGGGATAGAGAGATACAGTTGGAGGGGGAGAGAGGGAGTGAAGAAGAAATGCATAGAGAGTGAGAAGTGGAGAGAGAGATAGTGATAGGAACAAGAGAGAGAAGGAGAGAGAGTGTGTACGTTTAAGGGTGACATAAAGAGACATAGAAGGAGTGATGGAGACAAGGGGATAGAGAAATATAGAGAAGGAGAAAGGGAGGGATATAGTAACATTGTTGGAGAGAGAGATAGAGTGATGTGGGAAGAGAGAGGATTGGAGGGCAGAGAGAGAGAGAGAGGATTGAATGGAAAAGAGAGAGATAGAGAGAGAGAGAGTGGCGGGGTGGAAACATAGAGGTAGGCAGGAGATAAAGGAAGAGAGAGGAAGAGAGTGATGGGGGAAGATAAAGGATTTTAGGGGAGAGAGAGAGAGTGATGGGGGAAGAGAGATTGGAGAAATAGAGTGTATATTTTGGGCTTGATATAGAGAGACAGATGGAGATATAGATATAGATGGAAGGTGAAGATAAAGAAGAGATAGATGGAGACAAGGAGGGAGGGACAAAGAGTTTGATAGATATGGAGTGAGAGAGAGTGTGTGTTTTGCAGGGTGTGATAAAGAGACAAAAAATGAGAGATTGAGGGAGATATAGATATAGATGGAGGGGGAGAGAGGGAAGAATATTTCTTGCACTGGGTGCATTTATTTCAGTGTAGATGGTGATTCCTAATCCTATTTGATTGCTTGCACTAGATGCATTGATTTTAGTGTAGATGTTGATTTATAATGATATTTTATTAATTTCACTAGATGCGTTGATTTCAATGTAAATTATTTATAATCCTATTTGATTGCTTGCACTAAATGCATTTATTTCAGAGTATATGGTGACTTATAATCCTATTTGATTGCTTGCAATAGATGCATTAATTGCAATGTAGCTGTTGATTTCTAATTATATTTGATTGCTTGCAATAGATGCATTGATTTCAATCTAGATGATTTCTAATCCTATTTGATTTCTTGCACTAGATGCATTGATTTCAGTGTAAATGTTGGTTTTTAATCATATTTTCCTACTTTCGCTAAATACATTGATTTGAGTGTAGATGTTGATTTCTAATCATATTTGATTACTTGCATTAGATGCATTGATTTCAGTGTAGATGTTGTTTTCTAATCTTATTTGATTTATTACATTAGATGCATTGAATTCAGTGTATATGTCGATTTATGATTTGATATAATTGGATGTATGATGCTACATTAATTTTAAAATCATTAGATTAATAGTGTGCATTGATTTCAGTGTAAGCACAAAAAATCATTGACAATGTACATTGATTTTTGTGTTATAGTAATGAAACCTATTAATATTTGAGAGCAGGAGAGAAAAAGTATGATGTTTATTGCAATAGCTCGAACTAAATATTTAAATGGTTTACGATTCCATCTTTCCTTTTCATATAATCGATATGAAAATATGACAAAACTAACAAGGGTGACAATAGGAATAGTACAAGAAAATAGTTTAAGATTGATGACAATGAATACTATGTGTAATTGACTACATTCTTATTATTCACAATTTTTTTCATTCAATATTATTACATTGTCACTTTTCAATCAAAATTTGTATTTCATCATTTTTCATCATTAAATTTATTTTACAATATTTATCATTTTTGCGTCGACATTTCTAAGGTTATAAAAACTGTCAAGAAATCCATCAAAGAATCTAACCTGGATGATAAACTAAAAAAGTGCCTTTCACCGGATAGTGAAATCACCCCGCGTATCTATGGAGCACCAAAAATTCACAAATTCGGTGCCCCCCTGAGACCTATTGTTAACACTATCGGGGCTCCAACTTATGAATTAGCGAAATACGTAGCTAACACCTTAGCACCTCTAGTCGGAAAAACTAGCTCATACATAAAAGGCTCCAAACATTATGTGGATTTCATTAGAAATGCCAATCTGGAACCTGGTGACAAGATAGTAAGTTTTGATGTGGTCCAGCTCTTTACAAAGATACCCTTAGATGAAGCCGTTGAGGTTGTCAAGGAAGTTGCGGATCCCCAGACTACAAAGTTAGCGGAAATATGTTTGCGCTCAAATTTCTTCACATTCCAAGGAGATATTTTCAAGCAAACATCAGGAGTAGCCATGAGGTCTCTGTTATCCCCCATAGTGGCTAATATCTTCATGGAAAGATTTGAAAAAAGGGCCCTAGACTTGTACCCACTTAAACCAAAATTCTGGATTAGATTCGTGGATGACACCAGTGTAGATTGGCCTCATGGAGATGAAGAGCTTAAAAAGTTCCAAAACCACCTTACAACTTATCGAAGGATATGCAGTTTACTATGGAGGATGAAGATAACAATTTCATTCCATTCTTGGACATTCTACTCATTAGGAATAAATATGGTTTCATTGGACATAAATTATTTAGAAAGAAGGCGCACACAGACAATTATCTCCAAGATAACTCACACCATCATCCGGCACAGAAGATGGGGGTACTCGTGACTCTTTTCATGCGAGCCTTCAGAATTTCTGATGACAATCACATGGAAGAAGAAATTGCATACTTAAGAAAGGCATTCACTAATATGGGATACAGAAACAGGGACATCATCAAAGACATACAAAGAGCCAGATCCGGAAACAAAATAAATCCTCGAGATGAAACCCTCAAATCTAAAGCATACCTCCCTTACATTCAGGGGGTCACCGACAAGCTAGCCAAGGTTCTCGCTAAAAATAACATCGAAACCTCATTTAAGCTGCTAATGACAATCAAACAAAGGATGAAATCAGTCAAAGACAACCCTGATCCACTCCAGTAGAAGGGTGTTTATCGTATAAATTGCTCATGCGAGAAATGTTATATCGGAGAAACAGGAAGATCTTTCAAGATTATTCTCAAAGAACATGGAGTTAACATCAAAATTGGGAGAACCAAAACCTCAGCTCTGGCAGATCACTCGAATAAGACTCTTCACCACATCTTCCTAGAAGATGCTAAAGTAATTGCCAATTAAAATCACTATTACAAAAGAAAAATGCGTGAGGCACTTGAAATCATCAAGCATCCAAAAAACCTCAATAGGGATGGGGGTTTGGAAGTTAACAGAAATTGGACCCCCTTATTTTCCCACTTTTAAATTGTTCCTTTTCCCTGTTGTCGCCTCCTTATACCCTTGTATTCCTCTTTGTTCCCCTTCTCACTACCTCCCTCCTCTTCCCTTCCATTAACCTTAAAATGACCCCATGTGGACACTTCCTTTACCATAAAAAAGACCCCATGCTGACTCTCCCCCCTCTGCTCTTTCCTCTTTCCTTTCCCTCTCCAAAAAAACCCCTTCCTTCACCTAATATTAACCCCCCTTAAACCTTTTTTACATATCTTAACAAGTAATAAGGAATTTGAATCATTAATAATTTTAATTACTAAATATTAGTAATAGTTATGAAATATGATGAGTTATAACAGAGAGTGTGGTTATCCCTCAGATAGCAAAATGAATAACTGTGGAAGCCATTCATCAATTTTTTGTCCCGAGAACAGAGGTAATTATATATAACCGAAGGGGATGGGGAATGATGGGACGGAGGGAGCTAGGGTTTTGGCAAAGCAGGCCAGGGTCACATGCGTGTGTTCCTAATGGAACGAGGTCTCGGAAGCCAAGACGTGTCGACCAAAACCCCGTCTCTCGCACAGGTTCCTCCTGAAGGCGGTTCTGGATCCGGTGAATGGGTTTTGTGCGTTTAGGGTAATTGCAGGGAAGCGAGGCTTGAGGGGTTTTCCTGCTTTTTCTAAGAGGGGGTTGGCTTGTCTGCCAATGGTATTGACAAGCTTTCCTCGGTTGAGTTAGAGCCGTCGCCGAGGATCCGCTTACCCGTTGGGGGGTTGGAAGTCACGAGAAGAACATCGATCTCTATTTTCCAAACCGTTCTTCGCTCAACTTTGCAGCTAAACCAGCTTGGGAAGGTTTCTCGACCGATTGTGGGGACGCTAGTAACAATCTCTTTGCACCGAGAAGTGGTTCCAGTTTTGGGTTTCCGCTCATCCACAACAGCAACTACCCGCAGTCCTCAGAAGAGCTTTTCAAATCAGCCTTCAATCTCGATTCGGTATCGCGGCCCTCGGCTTTTCACGGTAACCCTCTTTCCTTTGTTATTTCTGGGGGTCTTGACGAAGGGTTAGGGTGTAGAGAGTTACCTTTCCCGCAGGGCCCCTATTTTCCAAGGGCTGTACTCTCGGAAGGTCTTGTTTTACAGGGGACCTCTCTTCAAGAAGCTTCGAGAGGGCCTCATGAGCCCGAAGGAGAGACTGGGCTTCCTAAGGTAATCTCCAAAGGTGCGGCGGGAGTTTCTTTGCCCTCTTTTCCTGTTGCAGGGGTCGCGGCTGAACTTATCGAGGATGGGGGTCGAGGTCATGACCTCCTGTCAAGGGTTTCTTCCAGTAAGGCAGTGGAATTTATCCCTAAATCTGTTGCTTCTGACAATCAAGGGATTGCGCCGGATCGTGAAGCAGTTTCAGGGGTTGGTGCTCAGCATTACTCTTTTAATGATCTTGAGCCCTTATGCTCTATTGATGCACTGAGGCAATTCCTTTTGGAGACCATTCGCGCTGAAATTCCACCAAAGACGGTAGCAGAGGAGGAAGGGGTCAAGAAAGCTGTGGGAACAAAGAGGAAGAAAGCTAAGCTCCTCAAGTCGAAGGAAGAATGTCTGAAATGCTTGCTTGGAGCGGACATTAGTATTGAAAACGTCATGGATTTATCTGAGATTATGATTGTAGGTAGAGTTAGGGGAAGAAAGTTTTCGTCAGAGTACATTGCAGAATGGGCTCGCTCAATGTGGAAGGAATCTCCAGGCCTTCCAGTCGACATAACCATCTTGGCGCGAGGATGGTTCGGCATTACTTTCGAAAGCAAAGCACAAGTGGACAGAGTTCTGGAAAGGAACTGGTTCTTCGGAAAGAGACCAGTTCTCTTTAGAAGATGGACCCCCCTCTTTGATGCTCAGAAGGAGAAAATGGTTGAATCTCCTGTGTGGGTGAAGTTACCTGGTCTTCCTCTCCAATTCTGGACTGATTCAGTCTTCATCTCTATAGGCAATACGCTGGGTACCTACCTCGAAGCTGACAAATCCTACCTGCAAACTAAGGATAAGAGTGTGGCTCGTATTCTGGTGAGCCTCAATCCTCGTGAAGGTCTTGCGGAGACAATGTTGCTACAGTACAAGGATCTGGAGTTTATGCAGACCTTAGACTATGAGCACCTCCCCTTCAGGTGCAATAGATGCCATAAGACTGGTCATTTGGCTCGTGACTGCCCGTTGGGTCATCAACGAAAACGCAGACATAGAAGGCAGAACAGGGCAAAGAAATCGACTGTTTCAGTCCAGGAAGTGGACCCTATGGAAGCAGTTCAGGGTCTGTCTGCTCAGGATGATCCCTCTCCTTTCGAAGAGGTCTTGGTCTGGAACCCGACGGATGCTGCTGGTCCTTCCTCTCTGCCTCTCGACGACATGGCTGACCCGCTGGCTCCCCTCTCAGAGGTTGATCCTGGCAGGGCGACTCAGGCGGGTATGTCTTCATCTCCTCCTTTTTTGTCTCTGTCATCTTCTGATTTTCCTGTTTCTATTTGCATGGAGCCTGGTCCCTCCAGGCAGCTTTTGAGTGACCTCTCGGCCTTAAACCTTTCCTCGCCTCCTTTGGATAGTGTCGTTGTCTCCGTTCCCGACGCTTTAGATCTTCCTCCCTCCTCTACTCAGGCTGACTCCTCTGTCCCTTGTCCTCGGCCGTCGGTTATTGCTCCTTACAATATCAGATCTCGAGCTGATAAGAGGGGTTCGGGCTTTGTAGTGGGTGGTCTCGCTTCTAACTCTGTTGAAGTAGGGGCCAGAAAGACCAAAGGTCGTAAATCCAATCTTTCCCTTGCCCAGTCCAAAGCTGTTGTTGATATAGCTGATGGAAAACAGATGTCTCTCTCCCGGGTGCTTAGAGCAGAGCGACCACCCCCTGGTGATGTGCCATGATAGTCCTCTCCTTTAACTGCAGGGGCTTAGATAGCCAGGCCAAAAGGCTAGCCTTTAAAGAGCTTATGCGTGCTTATAAACCGGATATCTGTTTGCTCCAAGAAACTCTGGGCAATGGGGATGAGGTCGTCTCTGTTTTATCTAAGATGTTGCCTGGTTGGTCTTTTTTTGCCCTTGATGCTGTGGGGAGATCTGGTGGTGTGGTCTCTGGTTACAATCCTTAAAAATTAAAGTTTGTTTCTTCTTGGGGTTCTCCGAATGTTTTAGCTGTGGAACTGTTTTCCAATGAGATCAATCATTCTATTCTCTTTTTAAATATATACGGGCCTTGTGTGGAAAGGGAGCGGTTCTGGTCTTCTTTTTTTCGCTCCTCATGGGTAAACCACCAGTTCTTAATTATTGGAGGTGACCTCAATTTCTCGCTAGGGGAAGCGGAATCCTAGGGTGCCTCAGCCAGAGCTGATCCTTTATCTGACTTTTTCATTAACCACCTCGCTCTTGCCCATTTGGTGGACATGCCTCTTCTGAAATTGAAACCTACTTGGAGGAACAGAAGGGTCGGACAGGATTGGGTGGGGAAGAAGTTGGATCAGTTTCTGCTAAGTGAGCATTTTGTTGAATCTCTCTCGAACTATCGTCACTGGATTGGTGATGGGGGCTTTTCGGATCATTTCCCCATCCTTCTTGAAATTAAAGGTGCAGGAAGTAAACCTGGGGCGCCCTTCCGATTCAACCCTGTCTGGCTCAAAGATGATTCTATCAGGAACTTTTTGCATCAACTTGGGAGGTCGACCCAGTCAGGCCTGATTCTTCTAGGAGTGCTTTCTTCTGGAAGAATTTAAGAGGATGAAAGTAGCCTCTAAGAAGTGGGCTACTAACTTAAAGAAGAAGGAGGAGGAGGAACTTATAAAGGTCAATTCTGAATTAGCTCTTCTAGAAGACCCTGAAGGAGGAGGCTATGCCTCCATCGATGCAAGGAATAGAATTTTGGAATTGGAGGCCTCCAGAAGAAAAATCCTACAGCTAAGGGAGGAGAGTTGGAGGTTAAAAAGCAGGGCATTATGGCTCCAAGCGGGGGATGAAAACACCAAATTCTTCCAAAACTATGCCAAAGGCCGGAAAATTGCAAACACTATCTGGGAACTGCCTAAAGGGAATGGAGAAGTGGCCACCTCTTTCGAGGACTTGTCTACTTTGGGTACTACTTATTTTAAAGATCTTTTCAAAGCCCCAGCTGAAGTGTCTATTGCAGAAGTGATCAGGGTGGCGCAGCTCTTTCCAAGGTTTGTGGAGGACGAGGATAATGAGGCTATAATGGCACCTGTCTCCAAACAGGAGGTCGAGGATATTCTAAAAGGTATGCAAAAGGACAAAAGTCCAGGGCCGGACGGTTGGACTGTTGAATTCTTCCTGCATTTCTTCGAAACGCTTGGTGACGACCTGGTTGCTGTTGTAGAAGAATCTAGAGCCACTGGTCAAATCTTTGGCCCTTTCAATTCCACTTTTCTTGCTTTGATACCCAAGTCTGACTGCCCTTCTTCTTTTGCTGATTTCTGGCCTATATCTCTATGTACCTGTGTCTATAAAGTCATAGCGAAAGTTATTGCCTCCAGGATAAAGCCTTTCCTCTCCTCGCATCTATCTCCTGAACAGTTTGGGTTCCTTAGTGGCTGCCAAATCCATGAAGCTGTAGGTGTTGCTCAAGAATATTTGCATAGCCTTAAAAAGAATGGAAGGAAAGGGCTTATAGTCAAACTGGATTTATCTAAAGCTTATGATAGATTCAGTTGGTTATATTTAAGGCTTTTACTTACTCATCTTGGTTTCAGGTTTGAATTTGTTAGATGGATCATGAGCTGTGTTTCTTCTTCAGAAATTTCTCTTCTGATCAATGGTGCTGCTACCTCTTTTTTTACTCCTGAACGAGGCCTCAGGCAGGGCTGCCCTCTTTCGCCTTTGCTTTTCTTGCTGGCAGCCGAAGGTCTCAGTCTGCTGATTCATAAGGATAAAAGACAAGGCAAAATAAAAGGGATTGAAGTGGCCACTAATCTCTGGATCACGCACTTACTGTTTGTTGATGATATCCTGTTATTTCTCAATGGGACTTTGGAAGATAGTCGGGCCTTAAAGTCTCTGTTGGAGCTTTTTCTAAAGGCTACTGGGCTTCAAATTAACACTCTTAAGTCGACTATCACTCCTTCAGGTCTGTCTGCCGATGAGATCAGTAGAACTCGAAGACTGTTGAACTATGATGTCCACTCTTTACAGGTCAATTTCAAATACTTGGGGTTTCTGCTAAAACCTGACTCCTACAGAATCCGGGACTGGAATTGGCTTCTGGCTAAGATTGAAAAAAGACTAAATCATTGGAGCTTCAGGTGGCTATCGAGGGCAGGTCGTCTGGTCTTAATAAAGTCCGTTCTGATGGCTATTCCAGTTTACTGGGCTAGTTTGGCCTGGGTACCTAAAGGTATTCTGTCTTCCATTGACAAATTGTGCAGAACCTTTCTTTGGTCTGGGTCAAAACAGGACAAGATCAACCCTTGGGTGGCTTGGGACAAAATCTCTAAGCCAAAGGAGTGGGGAGGTTGGGGAATAAAAAATCTGTTTTCCTTTGCTAAATCTTTGGCTGCCAAATTAGCGTGGAGGTTGATATCTACGGAGTCCCTCTGGGTTTCAGTCATCAAACGCAAATATATCAGCCAAGGCTCTGTTTTGGACTGGGTTCGGTCCCCAGTCAAATCCTCCAAAAATGCCTCAATTGTCTGGAAAGCAATCGTGGGTTCTGTTCAAATAATTGAAAAAGGTCTGGCTTGGCAGGTCGGTGATGGATCTCAGGTGCGGGTAGGACGTGATCCTTGGGTTGGGTGCTCGCCTAACTATTCTCTGTCCCAGGAGTTGGTCACTCATATTAATTCAGAAGGCTTTTATTTTTTGAATCAGGTGGCGGATCCCAGGAGTACTTCCCTTGTTAAGCAAGGCTAGATGTCAGGCTTGGATCTGCATCTTGAAAACAGATGGATGGGCGAATGGAATAGTTATATTGCTGATCTTTCTCATTCTGCTATTCGAATTTCGGATTCTACAGATAAACTGCGCTGGGTGAATCCACAGACCGGATCCTACTCCCCAAAGTTTGGGTATAAATGGCTGATGATGCAAGAAGATTGGGGGGACCCCGTATGGTGGTCTAAATCTTTCTGGAAACTCAAAAGCCCAGCAAAGACTAGACTTTTTTTCTGGTGCATCTTGCATAATAAGGTACCAACTTGGGACTTTCTGAGAAAACGAGGTAAGCAAGGGCCGAGCTGGTGTTCTCTCTGCAAGTCCGATGAAGAAACTCTTCAACATCTCTTCCTCTTTTGTCCTTTCAACTCCAGCCTGTGGACAGAATCTTTGCGGCTGACGAATATCCCTTTGAGATGGCATGGAGAGGACCTCTCTCAGGCTTGGAATTCTTGGTGGCAGGAGGCTTCAGATGATAAAATCAGGGCCTTTCCTCTCATTATTGCGTGGGGAACCTGGATTGCGCGCAACAAGATGATCTTCAATGACTTTTCCTTTCCTTTAGCCAGGCTGGCAGCAGAAGGAGCTGCAATTTATGATAGTATCCCTCCGCTTGCAGCAGCAATTTCCTCTCGCAATATTCAGCCGGAGTCTATTAATCAGTCAGTTCCTTGGGCTTATTTTGATGGGGCTTCTGGTGACAATGATCTTTGTGGTGTTGGTCTGGTCATTCATCTCTCTGCTGAAAACTCTCTCCAAGCTTCTGTCGGCCTTGGGCAAGGGACAAATAATTTCGCTGAACTCAAAGCCCTCCATCATCTTCTCTATTGGCTTACTTCTATTCATATCAGACAGATTCAGATTTTTGGTGACTCTAGAAATGTAGTAAACTGGTTCAATGGGACTCAGCAGTGCAGGAATTTTATTTTACTACCTTTGCTTAAGGAGGTCCTTCGCATTAAATCTTATTTCTCAGAAATTTCTGTTGTTCATATCTATAGGGAAAGAAACCAGCAAGCAGATCTTTTATCTAAAGAAGGTGCTCAACTCGCTCTAGGGACCTGGGCAGTAGTTGAAGTGGTTAATGGGACTGTTCATGTTCGTGAACAGCCATCTTTTGTGTAATTATGCTGTTTACTTTTGTTCTGTTTATTTTGGACTTATAAAAACTCGAAACATGCTACTTTATTGAGTCCAGAACTGTTTTCCTTATGTAAGGAGGTTCTGGGCTCCCTTTTTGTTCTCTGATACATTTATATAGGGCTGGGATAGTTCCTACTGCTAGCTCTTTATGATTGATAGTACAGATATGGTTGTTGTGCGCTCTCTCTTTCTGCTCTCATTCCTCTTACCGGGTGATGATGAGCTAAAAGAGACGCACTGTTGTCTGCTCTGGGTTTATTTTATGGTTTTAGAGGTGCTAACATCCACACAGGTGTTTTAGCAGCTTTGATTCCACTCCCTCTTGTAAAAGGGAATGGCTCTATGTTAGAAATGCTATGCATATGCTCTGAAACTATCTATTTATAATAGAAAGTTCGTTTTT